>CM030018.1:13563729-13588729 GCA_017639485.1 Pluvialis apricaria
CTGTGGCCTTGTTGCTCTCTCCACGGCTCCTTTGTAGCCTGTGGCCTGAAGAGGCTTTTTTGGGGTTAGAAATTGGAACTGAAAGAACAAAGACAGTCTTTCACCACACAGCTACAACCGAACTAGACCTGTGTGTCACTCAGCCCAAGAGGCTTCAGCTGATGACAGCACCTGTAATTTTACAGTCAAATAAAAGCCTTGTCATCGATAATGGTGGCAAAAGGAGTAGCTTATTCATTTTTACTTCACAGAGTATCTATGCAGAAAACAATCCCAAACTACGAAGATAATCAAATATTTCCAGAGGTGTTAATTTGGGAGCCTCCATTTCATTTTAGTAGACCACAACTTCAAATCCAAACTTGAATATAGACTCTTTCATTGAGCTCTTCAATCAAATTCATTTGTAAATTAAGCTACAAACAACCTGTCAAAGCCCATTAAGGAACCTGAACAAAACTCTTCTGGAGTATGTACTGTTCCCCACCATGCAGTATAGCACATCAAGGCTCAGATCTACATTGCTCTTCTCTGTGGCATTCTGCAAGACTGTCGGATGCAAACATTGTTTTTCAATGGCCTACATCAAACAGTTAGTTTCCTGTTCACATACCAAGACGGATATACTAACAGAAGAATGCCAAAACATCTAGCCAAAAATGATTCCTCGGCATCCACCAAGATAATGACTATCTTGCTAATTTTCATTATGTATCCCTTATGAGTTTTACAGTCCCTACAACCCTAGGAGTATACAGTGTATGGGGGGAAAAATTGGCATTTATCTTATCAGTCATCTATCTCACACCACAAACACGTTTACTTCCAATGAAGACACGCATATTTGACAGTATTTCAAACATAAAGCAACCTACTGACAAACCCATTAAGAAAAAGACTACGTATTTAAATAGCACTTAAGTTGCAACAAAAATTTTGTTGAAGTAAAAATCATAGCTGATGCTGAAACCCTGCAGCCCTGATCTCTAGCAATGAAGAATAAGTCTGAGATTAATTGCCAAATCAGTTCTTTCTCTTGCAAGGCTGTTGGGAGTGTAACTTCTTGCAGACACGTTCAGAAAGAGCACCAGGCATAGCTTATTCGCAACCTGGGCCACCGGACACAGAAAATCCTTCGAGTACCTCAAATTTACTCTCTCATCTCCACCAGCTCGTCATTTCAAAGCTGTTTAAGCTCAGAAACTCACCACCGGCCGATTTCTCAGCATAGTACCAGAATCAGAAGGGAACAAAGTTTTCCATCTCTGATAGTGAGAACTGGATGATGCTTTTCATGGTCCAGTCACAACCCAGCACGGTGCTTAAGCTGCATTTTTGCTTAGAGCTCAGCGAAACCAGGATTTGGTTTTGGGAAACTTATGTGCTTCATGAGTTGTGAAAGAGTCCCTGGGTTAAACACAGTGGGGTTTTCAGAACACAGAAGCTGGGAATGGAAGTAGCATGTGGAAATTTTGGACTCTTTGGGGAAACATGTACAAGGCATGCCTCACTAATAACACACTATGAAAAAAAGCAAAATGTTTCTCTGTGCCAGTAATGATGTCTTCTCAGTTTGGCCTTTTAATGCTGATGTCAATAGTAGCCCCATCCAATTTTAAAAGTAGAATATGTTTCAGTAATTTTTACTGCCATTCTCTACTATATTTTATAGTAATAACACAATTACAGCTATGATGATCTAAGGACATAAGCACAGCAGAATTTGCAAGAAGTAACAGCTTACATTAACACTTAACTAATATTAAAACAGCTAACATAACCTGAAAAAGCAGGAATGCTTTTCAGGCACAAATTCTTTTTCAGGAGCAAAGCAAGCAACAAACCTCAAGCTCAATTACTGAAGTTAAACTCAAAGCAATTGTCCCCGGTCTACACTTATCTCATATTTACTAGTGTTGCTTGCTTTGGGTTTTTGTGTTTGTTTTTTTTTTTTCTTTTTAGGAAACAACTTTAATATTTGTTTTTAGGAAAAAAATAATTTTAAGGAAATAAATTATTTGTTTACTTTTCAAGATATCCATTATAGCAAACACAGAAGCACTGAACTCAATGTACCTGTAAAGTAATTCTGCCGTGGACAGCACTATTCTATTGCGGTGAAGGACAGACCTGTAAACCAACACAAGTCTGCCCCGCACCTTATAAAAGTTGTGATAAAATGCAAGTTTATTATGAAGGTCACTGTCAGAGGCTAATCATTTTCTTTGTGGGAATCTATCCATTTGCCACTGATGACTCCACACCCCCAAAAGTCCTCTTTTAAAAACTCACATTTAAACACACATTTCTAAAGAAATATGTTTTTGTGTGACACATCATCCAGTGCTGGAGGTTAAAGTTAGTATCTGAAGAAAATGGAGAATTTTGCTAACTATGGATACCATCATGTTTATTTTAGTACTATTTCTGGGGACTTCTGGGCAGTTGGGTGCAAAGATATTTTTGACCAAATCCTGTAATTCATAACTAAATAAAAACCCTCTTAATTTAAAAGAAGAGCACGTTAGAATTGGTTTAGGTCAGTAAAATTAAGAAGCTTAACTTCCCTTATCCAAAGGCCAAAAAGAACCCTGAAAGACTTGCATACTCCAATCTTTTGATAACTTTTCACAAGAAAAAAAAAATTGTACCAAACTTGTATTATCCCCAGGATGAGCTTACTGTTAATTGGAGTTTGGATAACTGATGATAAAGTGTGAACTACTTCATCTGCCACAAACTCGGAGAATACTATTTGGATGCAGTTTGAAATGGAAATCGTCAACTATCCTGTTTAAATATTAAAAACCAGCGGGGTGGGGCTCGGCTCAGTTTCACGAAGCTCAGCACACCACAAACCACTGCAACACCACCATTTAGCTTTTGTGCACAAATGTTTATCCACAGATCTCAATGCATTCAACAAAGAAAGCTCATCTGTATTTTAGAACAGCAGAAACTGGAGCGTATAAAGACAAAATTACTTGCCTAGGCTTACAGAAAAGTTTGTGGAAGAAAGAAGCTTATTTCAATTTAGTCCCAATCCTATCCCATCAACAACATCCTTGAAGTAGCGTACAGTAAACCTAAATATTTAAAGCCATATGCCTAACGCATTTCAGCACAGATGACCTGACAGACTAAAAGACAAACATCACAGGTAGAAGCTGTCACACAAATCAATACTACTGTGTCACTCCATATGTAGACAGTTATAAGAAATGCACATTGCAAGACACTTGCAAAATTACACCGAAGGAAATATTTATAATTGCAGAGTGGACTTGACACAAATAAACATCTTATTTAAAAAAAAAATAAATACAGTCCTTATTCACAGTTTGTTGTGAAGGTACAAACTGACGGACGAACACATCTCAAGGAACCTTTATTGCAGCAATTCCCACTGCCGGGGAATCTCCATTTATTGCCAATGGTCTTCTGCATTGTTCAATAAGAGCCCCACAAAACATTGCTGTTGCATCACAGAACAGGAAAAGACAACTATTTCACTGCAAGTCCTGGAAAACAGGAATCTATGACATAAATTCAGAGGCCCTTAAAACATAGAAACTACTACGTGGGACAACTTCAATCTACCAAAAGAGGAAAGTTTTTCAGATCCTGAATTTAGGTTGGGACAACGGAAGATGGAGAGCTTTTGAGCCTATCTTCAGATAAATTTCACAAAGGGCTTGGTATTTATCATACAAATTCGAACAATTTTATCTCAATAGAATACAAAGTCCAACAGAGGTAGTAGCTGGTATGTTTACACAGGCACCTCTTCACCCATCATAGGGACATAAAGCAACAATTATTTAAAAGTATCTGAAACAACAGTTTGAAAACAGAGTAAGGAAAATGGAATCAAATTGAAACTGTACGAAGAACTTAGGCTTAAACAATGTAATTACACAAACCAAATTAAGGAAAATTCTCCTTCTGAGAAAGGCAGCGCATAGTCTTTAGTCTGACAAGTGGCCAAATACATTCCTTACCCTGCTCAGAATACTCCTGTAGCAGCTGTCTCTCATACCACTGGAGCAACCTCCAGGGAACTCGAATCCAGTCTGTAAATCACAGCTTACCTGAGCGCAGTTCCCAGCACTGACACTACCTAAGATGATGCCTTTTGTTTCTTGATCAAGAGTCAAGACATTTATTCTAGATCCAACAGTGTACTGAGATAAGCCTGTGACTTTAGGCAGGATGGTTAAAAGCGACTGATTTTCAGAAGAGCTCACTACTGGCAGTGACTGCTTTTTCAACTGACAATAAGATTCTTAGTTCCTTTGCTTTCAGCTGCTCATCTGTACAATGAATCTAATAACATATATTTATATAGTGGGAAACATATTATAAATCTGCAATTACTACAGGTGTGAAAGTATATCACCTGTTGAGTAATACTTGCCCGTAAAATTCTTGGACCTCCCCTTCCTATTTAAGTAATGCAATAAACCCCCTTGCTTCTGTAGGGCAGGACTACGACATCTTGAAGTTGAACATCATCTAGATGCCTTGATGAATTAAGTCCAGTATCACTAGTAGCAAGTTTTTGTAGCTCATAAACTAATTTTATCATCTGTCAGTCAGTCTCACTCAATGCTATCTCTTAACACTGACCTGGGAGCCTCCTCATCCATTTGCTCTACCTCCACCTCCTCAAGGCCCTTCTCGGTCAGCCTGAGGGAGACTATGCTGCAGCCATCTACTCTGCCGGGCATGAATCTGCTGGCTGGGGCAAGCATTCCCACTCTGGGAAATGAGAAGGCTGAAGGGCTCAGAAGCTTTTCTGACAGTTATTTTTGACAAGGAAACTAACATTGGAAGACCCGAGAGCATCTTCTGCTTTCAGCACGAGGGAGCAAGGAGCAGAAGCACTCTGGAGAAGTTGAGGAAATTTTCGATCCAGCTCCTCACTACAAAAGCCTCCCCACTATCATCTTTGACTGAACTGGAGCCAGCTCGACAGCCCTGTTTCTTCCCCTCCACAAATAGTGGCTTTGGGTACTCGAAAGAACTCTCAGATACAAAGCTGGGTGCTATTAACACGTTGTTTATTTTTCAACAACTGTGTTGCACAAAAAGATTCCGAACTTGGTTGTCTCCCATCTGTAAGTCTGATGCTGCTGTCCCTATGCAAGCAAAGCCCTCCATCAAAATCAGTCGTTCACTACTTCTTATGTTTTATTACGATCAAAATACATATTTACACCATTACATAAAACTCATAGATGATGTAAAAGCACTACCTTCAACTGCAGTAAAACATGGATGAGATAGGACCTCAGCGATATTGGGCTAGCAAGTGGAATGGTCTTTTTTTGGTCTTTTTTTTTTTTTGGCCTTTTTTTTTTTTCTTTTCCCCCAGAAAAGAGGTCTCACAATTAGTTTTCTTTGTCCCTGAAATTAGACAATTTTAACATAGTAGTTTGCTATGTTCGCAGTTTTTGTGTAAACCATGTAACAAAGCATACAGGGGTTTTTTCTTCATGGATTTTAGTGGAAAGCCTGAAGGAAATTTTCTTAAACTTGCTGCTTACCTCTTTCCCCAAAAGAGTATGTTTCTCTTTAAAGAGAAAAGAGAGAAAGAGAGAGAAAGAGAGGACACATATTACTGGTAACAAAGGTTTTAGCATCCACTAAAATATCAGCTAAAGTTGCCAAATAAATACTTACATGCCGCTGATGACTGTTTGTTTAGGAAAAGGAGATTTAGCTGCTCACATGTTCATTAGCACACACAGAGAAATGGATGAAAAATTCTTTTGGTGCTTAAAACTGATGCCATGGCTGCTGCTTACAAGTATTTCTAATACACAGTGGGTAAAAAGTGAATAATGACCAGATTAAGATATTTAAGAAAGCAATGCTTGAACTTTTTAAAAAACAGCAAAAAAAACCCCAAAGCAACCAACAAAAATGCCCGTGCTTTTTTCCCAGTTACTCTATAAACTCAAAATGCTTGAAGCAGATTGCCTGTTATTTTAGCAAAATATGGAGATTTCTGAGCGTTCCTGTGCTTTTACATATTTGAGTTTTGCAATGATTCAGGCATTATTGCTCTGTAATAGGTGTGGCTGCCTTTGAAATGTAAGCTCACAGCTTCTGTAGTCAGTGAACCATTGCTGATAGGGCTGACTAGTCAGAAGCAAAACTGGCTAGTTATGAAACTACTATAGTATATCCTTTATCTCATACACATTTAAAGGATTTACCTATCTATCCCACTGCAGACCTACTCATTGAGTAGGAGCCAACAGCATATGATTGTGTTAATTAATCTGCTATTGTGAGTAAAGGAACAGCTGCAGTGGTCTCGTGGATACGTTGTCAAAGGAAAACAATGTAATGTTAAGCTTCTGACTGCATATTCTGTTACAAAGGAGGTTTACGAGAAGTTAAATTCATAAATCACAGATCATTTTTATAATAATAATAAATATCATCTGACCTTTAAAGGAAAGGTTTTAGCATTCTTAATTTCAGTTTGAAATATGTTCTGAAATACGATACTTAAGCTTTAACCCAATTCTTTGTTTTGAAAACAAACATTCCCCAGAAATGATAGGAAATGGTAGTAGCTATAGAAATGACCTCTGACTGTACTAGATACATGCCATTGTAGTTTTAACAAAGATCAGAGCCCAAAATATCAAGTTAAAAGAAAAAATTGTTGGCTTCCATCCAATGCCTCTTCTAATAAAAATACAATTTCCAATATTATACAGAAATACAGAATGAAAGGAACATTCATTACAGGAAAAACACTTATTATTTACATAGGATTTTATCTTTTTTTTTAATATGGAAAAGGGTACAAAAAAGACTTTTTCCTAAGTAAAATAACACAATCACTTTTGTGATTCAAATCTACCCCCTACCAAATCCTTTTGGACAGTGTATACATCGATCCTTTCATAAACACCCAAGTGGTGACTGACCCAAAAGAGAGAACAAATAGAAATTTTTTATGGCTGGCACTTAGAATATAACCATAGAAAATTATGTTAGAAATGCAAGTAGGAAAAGTTTCACAATTCAAAGATGCCTTGATTCAATATTAACCTTGTGCTGTGGCCAGCATGATTTTATGAAAACACCCTGAGAGCCTTTTAATTCAGAAGTGGATTGCTTATTGAAATAAACAGAGGAACATCCGATACAACCATTATTTTAAATAACAGGGACCAGATTCTCAGTGGGTGCAATCAGCAAATCTCCACTGGTATCCATATTCTTATGCCACTTTACACCAACACAAGAGCTGGTCTAAAAAGTACTACCTGTCAAGCAAACATGTCAAATTACAGAATTCTTGCTTTGTTTTGTTTATTTCCTTTGGCAGTTGTAGTTGGCTTTATTGGCATATATGCTTTCAATTAGATAAGCTGCTATTTTATTTCTCCTAAATCTTTTATGTCTGTCACCCTTTTCTTTTCTCCTTATTTTAAAAAATCTGTTAAATTTGTGAAACCAAGGACCCAATCCAGAGCTCTGGTACACTGGAATGACTGATGATTTCAGAGGAACTATGCCAATTTAAATTTTTACAATGTCCTGGCACCAAAGGAGATGTTTCGCTTCAACCGGCGCGGAACACATAAGAAAGCCTGAAGTAGCTTTATTCATAATTTTAAGTGTGATTTAAAACAAAGAAAAAGAAAGGAGCATAATTTTAGATATGAATCACCAGCGTACAACTTGATAACCCAGCAGTAACTGTATGGCACCAAACAACAAATTTCAATCCAACAGCAGGCTCCAAGGAAAGAGAGTAATGCCAGAAATTAGGACCCCAGTGTTTTAAACCCACGTAAGTGATATCTTCCAAATTAAAGGGTTGTTCACAATAAGAATCATTTTATGGCTCACAAAATGCAATATGAGCTATGGATATCCAAATAAATAAATCTAATAATATCAGTGGATGTTCTTTGTGTTTCGAGGATGTTGTTCTTCTTCAGAGTAAATTCTGGTATCCGTACACCCAGTATCCCCCAGAAATACTATATGAGCTCTTGAGAACTTGATCTGTATTTGATCTCATACACACTATTATTTAACAGATCTGACTATGCTTTATTAAAATATCAGCATGTATCTACTTCCTGAAATATGCACACACTATTCACCTCAACTGTGTAGAATTGCCAATTGCTTGCATAAGGTCATTAAAACAACACTTTTTAACTTTAATCAGGCTCTGTGAATTCATGAGCATCATTAGTCACTGGGTTGATGACTTCAGTGAGGTTGATTGGGTTGGGCCTTCATTACTACTTAGTATTATGTTTCATTTTCCAAGTCAAAATTCTCAAATAGAACAATTTCTTGGACTTTTTAAAGCCTGATTAAAACAGTGCTATGGGCTGAGACGTAGTTTGATGTTACCCACTATTTTCATTTGACAAAATATGCTATAATTTTGGATAAAATCAGATATATATTTTAATAGGAAATTACAGCTTCGATTACAGTAGAATTCCTTTCAGGCTATGAAAAGAAGAATGCATGGAGAGAAGCAAATTCCCTAAGTTTCCATAATGGAAATCTAAAAAGTTCCCAGAAAATAATTGAAATGAAAAGGTACATTGAAATAAATATTAAATTATCTCATGTTTATGACTGGAAGGCTACCCATGCAGCCTCAGCGTCAGATATAATAAAGTTTTTTACTGAATTTCTCTTTCCTCAGAGATAGAATGAATCTATTCTGTCAATTAACAACTGATTTTTATCTCTGTGATCTAGTTTCTCCTGGATGTTAGCACAAGTTGGTCAAATTAATGCACGTTCCTCTGCAACCAGCCAGCCAGCTGGCAGGGATCCTATACCAGGTGAAAAGAGTATTTTACGATCCCTCGGATGGCTAGAAGAGCACGTGATCTGGAGATGACATCAGGGAATAGCACTTCAACTGCCCATTTGGTCGTTACGATTGTTAAAGGCCTCTCCAAAACACAGAACATCTTAAACGGAAATACGCTTATCACCAATGACTATGAGAGACATCTACCCTTTAAATTAAGGAAACCTGAAGAGTGTTCTAGCTGTTTGGGAGATTGCTTATGGTTATGCATCAGTCAACATATCAAATTAAAACAGTCCTAGGATATTCCATGAACTAAGTTGAACAACTAGTACTGGTTTGGTCATCATAGATTGGCAGCTGCTACTTATTAAAGTTGTCTGGTTAAAAACTCACACTAATTTCTATTGTAATTGCATCTGTTTCAATGTACTGGACATTTGCTGTTGTGTGACAGGAAAAAAAAAAATGGTCTCAGCAAGTCCAAGAAGAATAATGCAAATATAGAGTTATCAACCTACTTGATAACTGATACAATAATACTTTTACTTTGGACCTACTCATGATGAATACTGGCTGCAGAAAGATCTGCAATTTTCTAAAAGAAGAACGACCGAATCCAACTACAGAAACTCAATATAGGCTAGCGTATAAATCACTAGACTGAAACTCAGGAGATGCTCCACTGACTCTTCCACTGGAATACTGAATGACCTCAGGCAAATTCTTTTGCCTTTCTTGCCTAAGTTTTGTAGCATACAGAATGAAATATTTTACCTCTTCCTAATTGTTTTGAGATTTATCAACAAAAAATTTTGTGTAAAAGCTAGCTGTTTATGTATTAGACATGAAAGACGCTGACCAAATGATGCTGGTTAAATATTTTTATTTTAAGAATTCCTTAAACAATGTGCTAACACAAACGGATCTGTCCCTCCTATAAAACACAGCTCTCTATAGAAAACATCAAAAGAGAAGGCAAAAATAGATTCCATCAAAAACAAGGGAGCGTATAGTACCTTGTGATAAGTGGACATCACCTAGAAAGTGGCATGCATGCAGAGAAATCTTTAAAGCTTATGAATTCATACCACCCCAGAGCGTCAAACAGACTTGCCCCCGACACCATCTTCTAAAAGCAGAGACAGCAAAGTATTTTGCACACTTTGTTAGCAGAATAAAGATGCAACCATTTCTAATGGCTGACTTTATATAGCTATTCTGGCATTTGAGCAATTAACTAAATTTGTCGGGACCTGTACTTATCATATACAGTCCTCATTCATAAAGCCTAAGACTTGATCACAGCATTAGCTAATACTTCTCCAAGAGTAACTACCAGGAAATACTTCCTGTCCAAAGCCTCCCTCTGCAACAGGAGACACGATTAACTTCCCTGTAGATGTGGCTTTTGCCAGTATACAAGGGACAAAAATATATTTAAAAAAAAATCAGGAGTTATGAATCAACACAGCAGGTGATCTCAGTTAGGAAACAGAACATGTATGTAGATAGCAATATGTGGCATAAACAGTACACATACATACAAAGATAAACAACAATAATGTACTAGAAACGGAAAGTAAGAACAAAGATGTTCCCAAAGATCTTTCCAAAGCCCGCTCCTGACCAAATGAGACTGCAGGAACCACTAATATCATACAGAATATTCCAACTAAAGATTCACGGTTAGAGGCTAATTATATGTGGTAAAAGACAGCCGTTACCACCTGCGAGTTGGTTGGTAGGTCTAAGAACTGCTTACGGCTTGACGGCATGTGGAAACAAACTCAATGGCTTTCAATTCAAAATCGCTCTTCAGTACTAAAATAAATAAATAAGTACAACAAACTAGCAAAGGAGAAAAGTACCGATGGTTTCAGACTTTAGTTATTCACCCCACACCGCAAATGAAGACAGTAGCTGGGGACTACTAGCAGGATCACAAGGACAGGATGACCCGTCCGCAACCCACTGGCACTCTACGTCCTAGCCTTAGGACACCCTCGAATCCTAAGTGAATCGGGAATTTTTCAACTGTGAGTTGGGGGTATTGGAAAATTTTACATCATTGAAAATTAAGTTTCTCACCGAAACTTGGAGCTCCCAGCGAAGCTTTCCTTGGATCCAGTATGGTACTGGAAAGCACGCCTGAGAAGGACTAACCATTCCAGACAAAACATTTGGTCAGAACACTAGGAAATTCTTGTCGTTATGCAGAGTCAAGAACGAATTTGTTCAGTCATTGGAAGGCACTGGGTGATTGCTGAATATCACATAGTACTACCAGTAAATGGTAAAAGAACTAGGAAAATCTCCTAAGGTGAAGTTAAAAACCTTCCCAGATTTGAAACTGAAAACTTGGAAAAGCCGGAGAAGCATAAACAGTGCTTCCTTCTGAGACTGCAACAATGAGTGACAGCAAGACAGACACCAGGCAGAATGCAGTTTCATTTCTGACAATACAAGATTAAAAACCCTTAATGTTTTTAACAGTTTTCAGTTAACTCTGGCAATGGAAGTCATCAGTGAAACTGAATTAAATGCGGAGTGCTTGATCAAAGACTCTCAGCATCTCAGAAATAAACAGATTTAGGAGGTTAATGCTGACCAAAGCTTAAACTCCGTAAACCCTGGTAACCTCCATTAACCAGGTAAACTCTGTTAACCCTGGTTAAGGGCTTGCGAGACAAGATCAATACAGATCACAGCAAAGTTTGAGCTATTCAGTATCTGAGGCCCACAAGAAAAGGAAGGATATGAAGATTTGCTTGAAAGTTAAAACTTGTAGAAGAGTACTTTTTTAATACAATTGTCTAAGCCAGTAGTTTGAGATTGCTGTTGGCAAAGATGTCCAAAAGATCTCCATAACCTTAAATAAGAGTTGTGAGGCAGAAGAAATTCATTAAAAACCCTTGTCATGAGGTGCTAGGGCAAGAGAACCAAAAGCTGTTGGCTTGTCTGCCTTCTTACTTTCTTGAGACAATTCTACTACCAGATTTTACAACTAAGTTCTAACACAGATTTCTGCTAGACATCACATATTTCTGACAGGAGTCACAGTGCAGGGGACTTGAGTGGAAGCAGTCTGCAGTACAGTATGCTTAGACCTGCTTGTCTCCCCTGTTCCAGACTAGCAGATTGCTATAAACCAATCATAACCTTCAGTATCCTTAAATGTAAGTGCATTCTAGGGAAGAATGAGAGAGGTGGTACGTCAGAGCAGAGTCTTCAAGGACTTAGCTTCTTAGGCTGTGATTTTGGGTAGAGGAGCAGTGAAGGAACCATTATGCGCACAGATGTCTCCTGAACATTTCATGTGCTATAAGATACAACACACCAAATCAATGATTTGGAAGGTTTTAATCCAGTTCAAGATCATAGAATCATTATGGCTGGAAAAGACCTTTAAGATCATCAAGTCCAACCATTATCTAACTCTACTGGGCCCACTTCCAAACCATATCCCTGAAAAGATGACTATACTGCATTGTCATTTTGGTCGTCTGTTATCCTCTTGTAGCGTAAGTTTAGAGTCACTATATTCCAGACCCAACTAAATACATAAAGGCAGCCCCTCAATCATACCCATTTACAGTGAAGACCCATCCAGGAGACTGTTGCTCACCATTCCAGGTAGCATAACAAAACTCAGAAAGGTCAGAAATCCTGGGTATCAATCAGCTGCAAAAAACATCGATGTTGCATTGGACTTCCACAGCCAAGACTTCCATTTTTATGTGATCCAGCCTGTTTCATAGGAAAAGCAAGTATTTTCCACACAAAAACTTAAGGTATGGCCTTTTATATTCTTGACTAATATTACGAAATGTGAGCTATACTTACAATACTCGACTTTGGTTAAGTTACATAATTTAATTTCAGACTCATTCACTCACCTCATTGCTTTTTGAGTATTTTCACCACTGCATTATTAAATCCTGTAATAATATCATTTTATTTAAGGTATTCTCATCATATGCATGGTAGTCATTTGCAACAGAACACTCATCCCCTACAGCTGTTATTGCTGGGAAAGTAAGAAATAGAGGGGGGGAAAAAGCTTCCTCAATTTTTCCAGCTCTTTATTCCCTTGCTTACTCATTAAGGGGAAAAAAATAACCACATCAAAACTAACAAAGCTGTCATCTTGGGTTAGAAGACAGAAAGTCAGATTCTGCCATGGGGGCATGCACAGATCTAGAACCTGCAGATACATAACCATGCACTTTAGATGAGTAGTGGAAAGATGGTGTTGAAATGAAGTATGGCTTTTTCCATTCCACATCTATTACTGCAGAACAGTCCTTCTGTGTATGACATTGTCTTGTCCCCTGAGAAAATGTATTTACTAAATGCTCCCAACTGCACAGTGATTTTCTCAGAAAATGTATATTTCTAAATTTTTTTAATCTATTTCTAAAGCAAAATAATTCTTAATGAACTGTGGAAGAAAAAGATCTAAAAAGAATTTTAAGTGAATAAATTACAGCAATGTTATTTTTACAATAAGATTTTTTAAAAATATTGGTGAGTAAAGGAAGAAATACTCCTATTCTTAGTTTCATTCGGTACCATGATAAAGTAAAAGCACTGGAGGGTGGTAATCGCAAGGGTCATTTTAACTGCACACTATAATATGCTGGAAGTGACTTACAATGGACTCATTACGCAAAGTCTATTATATTTGTCACAGCCTTTTAAGTAACAGCAATGGAAACAGTGAGAAGAATAGCAACATGGGCCATCAGATGAAGAAAGAATCATAGTCTATGCAAAAGTATTTGCACACCTTTTTTGGAACCGTCTCACGATAGCTTTAGTTACAGTGCTTCTATAAGAAAACACACAACAATGGTACTGACTATATGGGTCAAGACTCATTTTTTAAGAGATAACACCTCACTGTATGAAATTACAAATTTGTAAGACGGTGCAGAACCACTTCAGTGGCTATTCTTAGAAAACAAGATTCTTATCTGATCAAACATTTCTTGGTACCTTACGAAGTACAAATCAAAGGACATGAAGAATCACAGAAGAGAGACTGTTTAAAATAGAGGAGACCTAACCACTCATCTGGATTATACTATCCAGAATCATTAACCAAATGGAAAAAGCATGTCTACTTTTTAAATAACATTAGTACATGGTGATTTTTTATGGAATCAACCAGAAAAACTCTTCTAGCTTACCAATCACAATACTTTCTATCCCAACTTAATATCTCTGCAAACCAGTACCCCAACACAGTATCATCAGAAACACTCATCCAACCAATCAGAACTTGTGCAAAAATGTCTTAAATGGATGGTATCTTAATATTTCTAGCTTACCGGTGTTTAGTGTAAGCAAATACACAGAACAGAAATAGTACTGTCATCAATTAAGAAGGAAATCAGGGATAAGAGTTCTTTGAGATCTATGCATTAAAACCACTTGGAAGAGCTGGGTATTATTCCTCCTGGAATGTGTTTTTAATATATTACAAGGAGAACAAAATGAATAATATTCTTAAATACTTCTGAAATACAGTAAGTTTCAGAGAAAAAAAAAGCATTCTCGTAGTATTGCAACAAGCAACATGAATAGGGTTCCAATCCCCCTCCATTTAAACCTTTTGAAGTCATGCCCCCAATTCTAGATACAGAGATGTGTGCCTACCTTCTACATTTCATTATAACCACGGGTCTCCCAAATGGTATGTTTGAACTCAAAATGTCAATAACCAAAGGACTTCCAGTCACATGCACACACGAAGTGGCAGAAAAAGTTTAAGAAGTGGACCCACTAAATGACACCCACTTTCAAAGTCAAGCCCCCAAAAACTCTTTTCCACTGCAATTTCTGGAATGGAGACTCACAAAACCCACACACATATTAGTCCCTCAATTCTCCTCTAACATTCACCTGCACTCAAAGAGGTGTTTTCTTTAAGACAAAATTTTTTTTCCCATACTTAACTATGTTTCTTGTTCAATTTAAAAGAACAGCAAAATTAAACCTTTTCTTAATGAAAAAACTACTGTCTATATGCACTACAACCATCAACAGCTACTGAAGACATCTACTAGATTTCATGTCCTGGTGGTCTGACCCAGAATACTAATTTCTATAATGTACAGTGTAAGCAAATTGAAACTACATCATAGAAATCTCAAATGGCATCTCGACAGTCCTTAATTTACCTTTTTGGACACAAAGAAGGGGCTGAGATCTGCATTCCATGCTCACACCATCTTTTGGGTATGGCAGACTCCAGTCATGGAAACTCCACCGAGACAGAATCAAGTATTTCTGTACTTAATATAAAAGATTGTGAATTAAACATATCTGATCTTTTTTCCCCCTTATATCTGGTACTCCTGAATAACCATGTCAAAATTTGCATTCAAGATGCTGACCAATAATGTACGTTTTAACTTACTGTGGCAAATAAAACTTTGTGCCATATGGCTGATTAGAGATATTCTCTCTCTTTTTCTTCTCATCTAAACAGCTGGGTGAGTAACAACAAGGAAAAGACAGTCAGCAGCTGCACACTGTTATCATTACTTTGATACTGCTTGAAGGAATCTAAGCCTTCCACAGGTATGCACCTGAGATTAGAGGCAAAGAATTTTCCTCTCTAAATATGAGAGGAAACAGCTATGGGAGTTATAATTATGTTTTACAGGTGTCATCAGAACAATGCTTCCAAATTTTACCCAGAACAAACATACTCTTTTTCTATTTCGTGATCGAATTTTTCAAAGGCCTTCAGGGAAAAGATATTATTGTACAAAGGCAACAACAGCGAGTAAATAAGTATAAAGGCAAACACTTCTACTGCAGACTTCCCAACTTTATCTATTTCACCCATGCAACTTCAGTAGTTATCCAATAGGATCTGCAAACAGAGCATTAACTGTTCAAGCTCTGTGTGTGACTACTGTGTACCAGGGATTCCCAAGCTGGAATTTCCCTGCACCACCATGGCTGGCAGAGCCCTTGTCGGTAATCGGAGAAGAATTAACAAGCCATGTGCCTCTGGCTCCCTGTAAGTCAAAAGGTATTTGGTAAGGGTAACAGCTGTAAGAACTTCACCTAATATTACCTTCTAAGCAACCAGCGGCTGCAGGAATGCCTGATCTGGAAGAGTTTCAACTGCAGTTGGGGCTAAGTGGCAAGAGGGAACTTGAAGCAACAGGTAGAACATGCTGCATAAACGAGGAAGACTATGGACACCTCTTTGAGCCACACAGCTCTTGCACTTCCCTCACTTCCACCATCCCATCTGAAGGGGAATGTAATTCACACTTCTGAAGGGGAATGTATTTTAAGTATTTAATTGCTGCTTTACTAGAAGTAAAAAAATTAAAACAAACCACCAAAACACAAGCTTCTGTGATCATTAAGTTGTTTATGAGACAACCGCAGCCATGTCAGCTCCTCTCCCTGTGAGGTAAGTGTCCCCACCTGTGGACTGAAGTAAGGCAAACACATTTTTTCTAGTTTTCTCCTCCAGGGTTTTGGGTTTGGAGTTTATTGGGAGAATTTTCTCAGCTTCTTTGGATGTCTGTGTTTTTCTTCCTTCTACATTAAATAAGTGCATGGGAGGAATATTTCACAGAACAGTACAATTAAAGAGAACTATGCAGTATCTTTAAGAAAAGTTAAGTTTTAGCTTGCATGGTCAAACATTTACAAAGACTTTAAGATTATTCTGATCCAGTCATCATACTAAAACTCACCACCAGAGCTATGCACCCAGTCACAGGAATAAGAATTTTCAAAGTTAATAATAAATGCCTTGTGAAACAGCACAAATCAAAGGAATACTTGCACAAATTTCACAAACAACTATATTGTCAGCTTTTCTCATGTAACGCATGAACATGAAAAATAAAATCTGTTGAGTATATAAGGTTTCCAACTAATCAGGGAACGGCAATTACAGTGCAGCGCTAATTGTGGTCTTTGTGAACATCGAAGGTCTTTTTCTATGCACACACATACATTTGCAAGACAGAAACCACCCTTTCATTGTTGGAAAGCACCTAGAAATCTCTGGACGCTACTCCACCAGCAGCTGTGTTATTTTTCTTTAAGTTTAAATTTTTGTACATGGCTATCGTTGCTAGGTAGGACTTGGCTTCCAGCATTGTAACAGTGATGGCTGAAGTCTGGGCTGGACTAAGAAACAACCAAAAATTCAGAGGTGAAAATTACCTCTGTGGGGGTGGTTTGTATTTGTTAATGCCTTTTTAAAATTATCTTGGATATTTGCTTGAGCAAGGTATTGCCAGTCTCTGCTCTCCAGGCATCCTAGCACTTGTACTCTTGTTGCTTTCAAGTTCAGTGTCACCAAGATACTTTCAGGCAACAGATCATCTAATGAAGAACAATATGATGTCAGTGTGTAATGACTTCTTGAGAAAAAGAGTGATGTTATTGAGCAATACAAAGAGACAGTCTCACTTTCTTCTCAGATAAACAACTCGGTAATGAAAGATTGTTTAGAGGTAGAGAACAACTGAATGAAATTTAAAGGGGCATAGCCACTAGGGTGTTAAAAAACTCCAAACACCCACATTTTAAATATTAATGACAGAGCCACTGATTCTGCTTCTATCAACAGGAAATTAAAAAATAAACACATAAAAATTCAGATGAGGATTTACAAAAACAGACAGACACAAAAGTGACAGACACTAAAGAAAAGACTCTCAAAACACAACATTTACAGAAGAGCAGTAAAAATTATCACTACGCTCATGTTTGGCTCCAAATCACTGTACTACACTCACACCTGATGTAACCGATTAAAACATAGTGGATGGCACTGGTATATTAGAATTTGGCTTTACGAATCATGCAGCATTAGAAGTTTCAAGCTAAGAATGGTACAAGAGTGTACCTCAATACTTACGCAATGCACAGTGGTTATGCAGTGTCAGGAAGGCTTGAAGTGTACCTGCATTATATTTCTTCCTATACTTTAAGTCCACTACACTGCCGAACAGTGCTAAACATGTGCACTGTAAATGCAAATCAAGCCCAAATCCCTGAAAATCTGTGTATTTTTTAATTCACTGATGCCACCAGCACTCTGCATGCAGCGAAAAGATGGTCATTACAGAAAGATGCCATGGGCCATTTTTAAATAGAATCCATTTACATTTACCAGAATCTTATTGCCAGTCTTGGTTTTGTTTTTTTAACAGTGCTAAATAGTCACTTGGGAAAGCCTGTTACGTACAAACAGTGCACACACAAGCTTAATTCTTCAGCAACTTCAGACAGAAGTGTAAAATGCAAGCTGGAGTCCAAAGGCAAGGAGGTAGAGCTCTAGTAAATCTGATGCAAAGCCTAATCTGTCTTTTGTCTGTACAATCTGTGGAATATTTGAAAGGGAAGCAAACATGCCAGCAAACATTTCATGTTACTTGTCTCAAGGGAAGTTCTGAATTTTCGTTCACGCACCCAGACACAGATAATCAAAAGGAAGACCTTATAAGCCAAGTACTTCAGGGTAGGTCATCTATTTCTACATCTCTCTCCCTGCATATAGGCTGCATTCAGCTTATCAGCAGAATGTACTATAAATGGTAAGAGTCTAAGAAAACAGTAGATGCACTATTTATGTCAGCAAAAACTATTTCTAACGCTACTTCTGTGCACACTCTCTTTCAGAATGCAATGGAATAGATGGACAGCTTTTGCGGTTTCCTATCAGTCTGAAGTGCAGTACCTCTTTCCTGTTGTACAATCTTGCAAGTTTTTAAGAGAAGTGACATAACGGTTGTTGGCACTGTCACAGGCAGACAAACCTGGTTAGCTCAGTGCTAACTGCCCACTGAGTTTGATCATTGGTGTGAGACGGGGTCGCACTGACAAAATACCAGCCATGAACCTGGAAGACTCCTAGTTCACACTCCTGCCCTTCTAATCTATACTTCAAAAGATTATATTAACTGGTATTGGAACAGAAAATGACTCTATTCTTACTTCACAACTATTCTACTACCCTATCCTTAACCATTACAAAAATAAAATAAAAAAAATGAACTATAAAGCTAGATAGAAAAATAAAACGTATAAACGTAACACCTACATAATAACTATTACATGCTCAACAGCTCACTCATCCTTCCACAGTATAAATGTCAACTGATGTTCATATTATTCCTTAGAGAAAGAGTCCACCCGTTGCATGCTTTTTTCACACAGGAGTCAGAGTAGAAGGATACTCATTTTCTGGTGGTATTTTGAAAGTAAAAAACATTATGCCTTCAAGGTTTTGAGTACAGTTACAACCTATTTCCTTTAAACTTTGATCTTCAGTATGGTTCCACATGCACAGCTGAGAACCAGCTTTATGCATTTTATTAAATACAGTTAAAGATACAACTAAAGAAGCAACTTTCTGTACATCATATAAGGAAATGACATTAAAAAAAATCAGCTCAAATGTGTCTGGGTTTTTTTTCATTTTCAGTCAAGAATTTATAGAATTATTTTAAACTGATCTGATGACTTTCACATTGTTTCTATTATACTACCTACTCATCAGTGACTGTTTTGAAAATTACTGAATGGAACCCCGTGTCCAAAATGATCACTATTGAAGAGTCTACCCCACTTAATTTTTTTAAAATTGACCTTTTGTATATTTATTCTCAATACAGTAATCTTCATTTTCTTTTTGGTTTGTCTCCTATGGACCTTTCTGCGAACACAGCAACAATGAAAACAGACCGTTTTGAAACACTGCCTTCTATGCTTGCCAAAATTTACTCTACAAGTTAAGAAAGCCCTCTGCTACTTAACGTCTGGTATTTTTTTTGGCCAAGTAATCTTTTGAAATTCTGAGTAGAGCTGTGAAAACCCAGATGATGAACAAGCACAGTAGTGCAGTGTGTTGAGGATTTAACTTCAAAAAACTTACCATGCTTTCTAGACTCACTAACCTCATCAAGCTAAATTCAAGTCAGCAGTGCTTTTTAAATACATGTCAGGAAGTAAAAAAATATTAAAATGTTGAAACAATCAGAATTCTTTCAACAGAAGCTGTAAGAGCTTAATGCCAGTCAAGGGCAGAAATTAACTTAAAGCTCAGGGAGACAACATCACTGGACAAGGACACACTCACCTACTTTCTTACTGTGGTACCTGAACTTACAGCTGAACATCCTTCTTTCACTGTAAAAAAATTACACTTTGCTATATTCGGTTCTGCTCAAGTTTGGCTGATAAAAGTTCACTTCATATACTTTTGGGGAGAAATAAAATAAAACCTGTGACGTAGACACTGAGATTCTCCACTGCCTTGCACAATCGTTTATATTTTTGCAAAACACATGTAAACTAGCACAAAGTGCTACTATTCTAATGTCTTTACTTCCCACCCACTGTGCAGAGGTGTAAATGATGACACACTGTGCATGGGAGTAGCGAATCAGGCCCCCCATTGTCTGAAGATATATTAGCATGGGCTCCTATGAAAGGAAAAGCAAGCACACTAAAACCACTGAAGAAAAGAACAATAATGTTTTTCATTGATAATGCTATACATGTTCTTAGTAATGAGTCTCTCTCAACTCACTCTGAGGAAAGCAATTGGCATGTTCTTTAGATAGAGCAACAGTACAAATACAGCTGTGTATATCTGACACACAAGCGTTTGATTTTGGACTTGCTGAATGTTCAGATAGTTGATGAGATCACTTCAGTGTCGCTGCACATAAAAAACAAGGTATCTGCAGCACGCTTAATTCTGATATTATCACTCTCCTCAATAGACTGAGAACCTGCACCAGGGTCACTACTGTGCATCTTTTCTTGCCCTAAGATATGTTTGCAAAAATCTGCTATTCACCACAGGGGAGCTGGGAGGAGAATGCTTGGGAATTGATGGGCATCAATTGTACTCACAGCTGTGAGTTCTTCAGTTCTGGCTGCCACAAACATAGTTTCAGGTCTTTTCACAGTTCTTTCAGCGCAAAAGAAGTGGGGACTGTTCCTTGGTGTCATTTCAGCAGTCTCACTGGCTTAAGTTTCTCTCCCCATGTTCAGACAGCGACTGAACCTGTCACCCATATGAAGACTGAGTGTAGAGCAACAAAGGTAGTGCAATCCCACCATCAGATGCTCTCTTCAGTATAGACAAATTTGCTGCATCAAGCTGTAGCACAAAACGTAGTACTCGCGATGTTTAGCTTGATGAGTAACAAACATGGATTCCCTTGTACAATAGTTACTTTTCATACCTTTCTTTTGGCTGCGATTCCCAGTTGTCACTGTGCTATGGCATTGCCCAAGTAGTATGCCCTTGTCCTTTCAGCGTCAATGAAGTATGTTCAATGCTAAGAACATTAAAAGAAACAGCCAAAGAAACAGTAGTGTTCTGTATTTATCCTCCACTGCTGCTTGTCCTTTTCAGTAATGTCCACTTTCATTCCTTACCCATCTTGCAAAGAAAGTTCATTATAATTATACTACAGTAGTCACCATCACAAAGTCAACATTTACACGTAGTTACTAGATAGTAGCATCTGAGCAACCACAGTATTATGTCTGCACAGAATAGGAAATAACTGTGGTGACCCCGATACCATTGTGTGGTAAACGTGGTTGCATGTTGACTTAATGTTCTTCACTGTACTGGCATCATAATTATTTTAAGAAAACAAATAAAATTACAGAATTATAGAATACTTGACAGACAAACTCTTCCCCTTCAGTAGTCACTGCCTATTTTTCCAGTGGCAGAATGACATGGAAAATATTAATCATAACAGATATCTACTTGATCAAAGATATATGCAGACATATAAAACCACATATCTATGTCCATAAGATTACAACAAAGACACTGGAATATACAAAAGAACAGCAACTGTGAACTTCCACTTCTGTAATTTTTTCTCTTTACGTATACGGCATTCTTATATGCCAATTTATTTCCAGTTAATAATCAAAATCAAAGATGTTCTGTTCTCTCCTTGAATTCTCTCCAAATCATGGAAAATGGCTGTTTGCTCTTCTTTTGTTCACAGAAATCTTTGAATCACCTTTTGGTCTCAGTCAGATCATAGCTGGTATTCCATAAATCTCCCAGGAAAGTGTGAAGTATTTAATAGGGATGCTTAAGACATTTCAGAAAGTCTTTTCAGATTTGCTTCTGTCCCTCTCTGAATAGTTTTGTTAGATCATTAAAAGGGAAAATTATGCAGTCTTTGATAAATAGACTACTCCCTTACCTCGGTGTTAGATAAGATGTAAGTAGATCAGTTTTCAATTACATTAGGCTATGATATATGTGGTAAGGCATTCCTAAAAACCTAGTGAAGGGGACACCTAAAAAGAGACACATGAGGAAAATACAGCTAGAACTCAAGACAGAAATGAGCAGAAATCACAGCTGACAGAAATATGATTATATAAATCCCACTTACAGCCATCCTTACAAAGCACATTTGAAAAATGAGTAGCGGTGACTCTACTGTACATTTTGTAAATTTTCTAACTAGGGAGATACCTAACATTAACTCTGCAGTATCTCTGTTATTCCAGGAAGATCAGAAATGAGCTCAAAAACCTGGACATGTCCCAGAAGTCCCATCCTTACTTCTGCCTCCTACTTTTTAGTTTAGTATTTACACAAGACCCAAAGTATGGCTACTCCACCATGACCTCTCAAAGTCTCTGTTCACACTAGATGACAATGAAAGTTTAAGGCACAAAAAATCTGGAAAGAAGTGGAAAATAGTCTAGAAATACTGAGTGTTTTATAGTGGGAGAAAAAGGAGCATCATTGAAGGAGGGAGGGAGGGCAGGAGGGAGGGAGGTCCTGCAGAAGCCCTGCTGACACTGTGGTACCACTGTGCTCACCCTAGCTAGGGGCCTGGTAAGATCCCACCACAGCTTTTTTCCATCCAGCAAGCATTCCATGCCTTCCTTCCCACCTTCCCTGGGGCACGGGAGGCAGGTGGGGAGGGTCTGGGACCCTGCCAGGGGCCACACCTACAAATGCCCAACCCTGGCTGCATGCCTGCGGTGGACTTGTGATATCTGAGTCATTTTGGTTCTTCAGGGACTTAGGCTGTCCATGACTGAGCTCCTAGGAATGTCACACTCCACACCGCGTGATCGCGGTGCACAAACAGAAAATACCACACTGGTATTTCAGCCTATTCTTGGACCTCTGCCTAATGTTTCCTTCCCCCTCTTCTTCCCCCTCACTTTTGATAATACTCACTTATATGCTATCCTGTGAAACTGCAGCCAAGCTTCTGTGTTTTATTTGGACCCCTAAGTAACCATCTAATAAATCTAATCTAATCTAATAAATCTAATAAATCTAACTGCAGCTAGCCTAGGAAGTAGTATCTTTGAAAGTACAAGTAGGAAACCTTCATCTTCAAATAAGGACGAAGAGCATTAAGTTGGTGCAGTCAACTAGATCAAGCCATGACCAGAGAAGATGCCACAAGCTCAGGCTGGGTTTGCTAGGGACAAGGGTGAAGGGAAGGTGGGTGAAGAAAGGTGAAGGAAGTTGGTAACAGTGTTAGTCAAAGACTTCTTAAACTCCAGTTGAGTATTGCCAGCTAATGCAGGATCCAAACCGATCAGCAGCAATGGCCCTCCGCAGGTACTTAATAAAAAAACCCACAGATGCAGCTATCACATCGACATGACATGGGTCAGAATTCACGTCCCTGTTTTTCGCTCAGGGACTGTCTCTGCACCCCTCGTGTAACTGGAAGAGCTACCAACCACAAGTCCAAGCCAGCTGCATAGCAGGGACAGCAGGGAACAGAACCTCCGTACTGGCCACTGCCTGAGCTTTCCCTGTATCAGGACAGGCTTGCAGTGCTCTTTCATTTGGCCTTAAGGAGACAAACTTACTTTCGTTACCGAAAAGGTAGGCTGGAGATGTAGCCATCTCTCTTTTTAAGCTCTAGAGACTGCTTTTATCCAAACCACTAGTAAAGAAAAACATCAGCAGGGAGTGACAGCAATGCTTTGGGAAACAATGACAGTCCAGTTTCCCTGCTCTGCCAAGTGACAACCATTCAAGCCACCAGCGATGCTGATTTCTTTATCAATCTTCACCTACTGTTTCACCAAGAAGATGGGCAATGTACTTTTGCCAAAATGATTTAGGACTTCAGGATCACAAATCCTATTCCTTAGCCTCCCAGAAAACGTCAGCATTTCTGAAACGTGGACCTTCTTCCAGGACTCATGGGCTTGTGCTCTAACTTGGGGTGTGACACTAGGGCACCAAGGCAGGCTCAGGATAAACAGTGGCATTTGAATGCCCAAATCAGTGCCAGACTTCCTGGAAAGGCAACGCTGGGTTAGGCTGGATTTCAGGTTTCCCCATGCTGTGTTAGCTCCCACTCTAATAATTTAATAGCGCCCCTATAGCCTGTGAAAGCGGCCTCAACAAATGCCAAGAAACAACCTATAAGTGAGATGCAAATACAACAGAAATACATTGTGGTTTCAATGTGTCAGAGACCAGTGAAACGGAGGAGGAGAACTACGGAGTTTGGAAGAAGTTCACATCTGGGATCTTGTCTGAGCTGAACCTCTAAATTTATTATTTAATTTTTAAATTAAAACAAACATCCCTTCAGCGTAGCTTCAGAGCTGTCCCGATAATAAATATATCGCCTCATGCCATCATTTACAATCCCATTTACCTAGAGCCACACAGACACACACAGAGACGACAATCTGAGGGCTAAACAGAAAACCGTGATTGAGGCTTTTTTTCCCTGGCAACTAAACCCACATTCTCTTTCGTGATCACACTCTCAGTACCAACAGACCACGCTACTTGCACGTATCACAAGAGATGGGAAAGAGAGTCAGTCTGCGGCCTTTCCTTCGTGACAGGACTCAGACATCTGCCTTACACAAAATTCACTGTGTTCCCCTCCACAGGTCATAAAGCATGTGCTTTGCAAAAACACAACAGGGAGGTGTTTTCTTAATTTTTTTAGTACAGTGCCCTTTTGCAGCTGTTACTCATAACGGACTATAGCCTGACAGCAGCAATGTTGGGGCTAATTCTATTATTTCACTAGTGTTAGTGGAATTGATCCCAGATTTAAAGCAATGCACCTATAAATAAAACTAGCCCTTCAAACATCATTAATTAATGTTATAACGTCAAAACATTACCAA
>CM030018.1:13591229-13636229 GCA_017639485.1 Pluvialis apricaria
CCAGCCAGTGACAGTCACACATCTCTGCAATAACTGTTTGATTGCAAACTTGACCCTTTCTTCTTCTCAGCCTGAGCTAGACATTTTTAAACAGGCACTCCATTCCCAATCCTCCTTTGCAAAGAATTACATCAGATAACAAAGACTTCTCTGCCACTCATTGTAAGCCTTCTTCTGGAGATCTGTTCTAAGAGGCAGTGTGTAAAAAGGTTTTTATGATGAATTCAGAACTACTATCATGTTAAGAGCACCAATTTATAAAGAAGAATTCATTGGTTAAGATCTGAAAAAATAGTTTCTCAGGCCCTACTGACCCAGTTTTCAACAAAAAAGAATCAAGTGATGCAAATTAAGTTTTGAGACATTGTTATGCAGTCTGAGAAATTTGTAAAACTGTGTTTTGCGGTAATTTCTTAATAGAAGATTCAATGACTACTTAATTCTCCCTTACGCAAAAAAAATCTGATTTCTTTATATTCTACAGGTTTATCTTTCACAGGTACTGATAAAATATATGCTTTGTAACAATGAAAAGTTCCAATAGCAACATGGCAATAAAATTAATTTTAAAGTGCTAAAGAATACATAGATTTTGTTCTGGTAAAATGCAATACTCTCTTCCTTTCATCCGATTAAGAAGTTATAAAAATATGCACACTTGCCATGATGGGATGTATGACACTGACAGCCTCCCTAGACTTACTAATAACAGACTAAAGAAGACAATCAGATATTAATATAAAAGGTCTGGGTTTCTTTGGTGAAAACAAACCTGCTTCTAGCAACTGTTACTGCACATATTTCGCTTTCATATTTTTATGCTTTGATATAAATCAGGTGTGAAAATAAACATTTTAAATAAATTGTAGCTAAAAATAATTTAAAGTTAAAAATAATTCTAAATTAGTGGCCAGAGAGTGAACACCACTGCGGTGTTATCTTTTGCCTCTGAAGACAGGAAAAACCTCCCACAACAATACATTTAACGAACCAGAACACTTGGAATTAAAGTTTTCAGGGCACTCAAAACACACCAACTTTCACATGCATTGTTTTGAATCCTCTTCAATCTCTATCAGTTCAGCCTCACTCAGAAGACTCTCGGGCTCTTTTTTTCCAAACTTTTCCAGACAGCCCTGCAAGGCTTTGGATAGAATTTGAACGATTTCAGGATCTTTTCTTTCCGATCGCTCTATGGCATTGCAAAACAAAAAGTGACGCTTTCTATATTAGAGGAGCGTTCTCCTCCTCCCCCTCTCCCCCCCACAACGTGTAGGATTTTTAAAAGTGAAAGTTATAAAAATAATCTTCTTCATCCTGACATATTTTCAATCCTCTTAAAACAATCTCAACAACTATATATAGTACGAAATTAGCTCTCGCCTGTTACCCTTGTTCCTACATAGAATTTTCTAATGTGTCTCACCAGTAATAAATTGTAAACGAGGCTATGACTCTAAGAGTAGACAGTGTGTTTCATGGGTATTTAAACAACAGCATTAAGTACTATAGGAATCTGTGGAATGTGGAGTGCAGATTTATGTGTCTTAACAATTTCTTTACTGGTTTGTAATAAGCCAGCAAACTAACACTTTATTTTTATATTAATTTGGCCTCAGAAGTAGAGTATACTGGAGCATGACAAGAACAACAAAAATAAACTGGCATATACTTAATAAATGTAACAGTGAATTGCCTCCAATACTAAAATATTTATCGAAACTGGGGGGAAAAAAAAACTAAAAAGAATTACCCTCAACAGCCTGCTACCAGCTCTTTAACAGTGGGCAATGTAATGCCTTAAGGTACCTCAAACTGTCTTTCATTTTCTAGACTTAATGGCTGATTGCAGAAATCAATGTTGCCATTAGTAACAGAGTATTTGTTATGGCATGATTTCCTCTGTTGTTAGGCTTGCAGAATGATTACAGTATTAGTGAGGTGCTTTCTTTATAAAGGGCTGAAGATATAACTTTCAATTTACTATCCATTAGTAAGTGACTTTGGAAATATAGATGAGGCCAGAAATCTTACCTGTTATTACTTGGAGATTTTATTTCAGCAGTCATAGGCTAGTAAGTTTAAAAATTGTACCAGGAAGCTCAATATTTTATAGACATCTCCAATGAAATATTATCTGCTTTGCTATTTTATACACAGCAAGTTAACATGACATACAATGCAATTAAAATGTTTCAGTCCGATTTCTATTTTTCTTGTACTTTCAAATGGATGTGAATTAAGCAGAAGGCTTCATACATGTTAAAATGTGCACATAAGTTAAAAGATTGTCAAAAAGTTAGTAATTTGTGTTGCTGAATCTCTTTTTAATCAGTCCAGTGGCCAGGTACAAGTAGATATCCCAGCTAAGTAATTGATACGGTTGTGGGAATAAGGGCAAGCAGAGAGGTTAGCCAACATGCTATTTATTAATCCTGTTTCTTTGAACTATAGCTCAAAGAAGGCATCTTTCCTCACCCTTTTAAATGGAGGACATGGAAAGAGCTGCGAGAGAGACACCATGAATAGAAGAGGAGGGGAAAAAAAGCCACTTTCCAAAACCTGGAGGGAGAGGCCCTGGACGCGACATTGCCATTGGTGCTGTACAGAGCCCGCACGCTGCTGCCGGTGGGGTGGCAGAGGTGACAGCTGAAAGGCTAGGAAACCTGCCCTTGGAGGGGAGGAAAGGGGGAGCCCAGGATTAACCTCAAAGGCATTGCGGGAAGCCCAACACAGATGTTCTGGCACGTACCACCACATCCCTGTGGACCGCTAGGAAACAACCTCACGAATGCATATACTACTTTGCTGCTGTGATTTCAAATATAGCTACAAAGCTTTCAGTGCAGAGAGGGAAGGAGAAGTTATCGTACCTGAAGAGGAGGGCGAGGAAGGATGTGGGCTGTCCTCCTGGGCACTCCCCGTCTGCGAGAGACCCCCACCTACTCCGCTTTCTTCAGTAATGTTAGAGGACCCTGGTGTTGTCGACCTGCTGACAGACTGAGACTCTTGATCACTTCCAGACCCACGTCGCTCATCAAGACTACCTTGAATTATTTCATCTTCTCCTTTCCTGTCTCTTTTGTGGACCCTGGAGTGAACGACCACTTGGTGGTATGTTCTAAAAACCCTTCCGCAGTCCGGGCATTCAGTTGGCTTTTCTTTTACGTTTCCATGACTTTGTAAGTTGTAATCGAGTCCCTGGTTCATACCATGTGACAAAAAATCTCTACTGCCTTCTAAAGGGTCTAGTTTGTTTGGCAAGTCTCTCTGATTGCCCATTTTAGTGCTGTGAACCAAATCAGCAGGCATTTTCTGCTTAGAGCCATCTGCTCCTACTAACACATACTCCCGCTTCTCCTTATCAAACATAACTCCAGCATTTGCCAAAGTGTCTTCATGGCTGCGCTGTATCTGCTGCTCTTTAGACAAAAAGCCATGTTCCATGGCCATTCCCCTTGCCATAAGCTGCCAGGCCTGATAGCTGTTTACTGGATCCATCTCTGCTGCTTTGGCGGCAGCTTGTAACCTTTCTATGCAGCTGGATTTCAGAGGAGGCACCAGATTGAGACAGCCCAATAAAGAGTGTTTATCCCCTTCAGCAATACTATGGCCAATGCCAGAAATGGGCGAAAGGAGCTTCCCCAAGACTTCTTTCTCTTTCATTGGCATATCTCCTTTGTTATAGATTTGATTTTGTTCACTTAAACTCGCTTTGTCGGGAGGAAGAAACCCACTTTGCAAACATGACAGGTATCTTGAGTATAAGTTTGCATGAGCTTCCTGGGACATGCTGCTGATGGAGACAGGTACTTCAGGATCATTAGGAGATGTGTTCTTTACAGACAACTTATTCAGGTGAACTTTCATGTGATTTTTAAGAAACCAAGGCTCTTTGAATCGCCTCCCACAGATCTGACAGCAGTGTTCAAAGGAATCCTTGTGCTTTCTCATGTGGCCCTTTAGGAACCAGGCTTGGCTAAATACTTGGCCACACACCTCACAACGAAACTCATTGGTGGACTGCTCCCCATTCCCGTTGGAGCCCTGGCCCTGCGCGGACTCTGCAGTTATGTGAGCCTTCTCCACGTGGCTAATCAGCTCCTCCTCCTGCGAGGCAGCAAAGTCACACAGGGTGCACTTGTAAGGCTTGTGCAGGATCCGTATGTGCCTGTCCAGCTCTTCTCGCTTCTTAAACTTGCCTTTGCAAAACGTGCATCTGAACCCAGCTGTCTGAGCAACAACTTCTTCCTGGACGCTGACTGGCTTTGGAGAGGGAACAGGGTTTGAAATATCAGGTGTGCTGTGATTAGCTGGCACAGACAAGTTGCAGTTTGCAAGAGGCATTGGCTGGGCGTGCTGCTGTGCTTTCACGTCAGGTCGTGGCTGCAAGAGGCTGCTCTTCATCTGTTTGTCCCGAAGAATTGCTCTCTCCTCCAGCTCATGTAAAAGTCTGTTTTCTTCTCGGACTCTTCCACGACCTTTGCCAAGGTTTCCAAGCTTGTGAGTACGCAGGTGTATCTTCAGGTTGCCTTTCTGAGCTGCTCTGTGGTCACAGTATGGACATTTAAATGGTTTCTCTCCAGTATGAGTTCGCATGTGTAGCGACAGGATGCTGTTAAATCGAAAGCGTTTCCCACAGAGGGGACACGGGTACTTTCTGTTTTTCCTGGCATCATCCTCTATATCGCTCATCTGAGACATAATTCCTAGGTTTTGTCCATTTAAGAACTGCTGCAGATCCACACGCCCATTCAAACTGGTGTCAACCTCTCTATTGAGCTGGTTTGCCAACAGTGCCATCTGACTGCTGATGGGCTGGTTTGCTATGGACATGTGGCTTTTGTCTTCTAGCGGTGCTGACACCTTCTCCTCTGGATTCTGCCTGTTCTGGAGCTCCGGGAAGGCATGGCTGAGCTGGGAAGTGATCTGGTGCAGCTTCTGGCTCATTGAATACTGCCCATTGAGTATGGTGTTGTTGAGATGGGCATCAGCTTCTGGCACAGCTGAAGAAACTCCAAGGCACAAACTAGCTTCCTCCATCTCTGAAAATCAGAAGATATTTTAGATTCAGACTGTGAAAGAGTTATGAGCATCAAATCACTGACGTACAATTTGCATTTTATGTTTTACCTACTCATAATAATGCAAAGGAATTAGTGTAAAAACAATAAAAAGTGCATTAAATGCCAACTGTGCTTTTTTACATGTGCTTTCATCATTCTGCATGTTTACCAATAACCATTAATTACTATTTTAAAATATGCTACAATTCCAAAATCTAATTATTACAGAAGGGGCAAAGGCTTTTACCACCTCCCTTGTCTTTCTCCTTGTGAAATTGCACCTGTTTACATTTCTAAATCTATAGAAAAAGAAATGTTATGCATCTCTCCCATTTCCATTAGAAAAGCCAGAAAAAAACAAACAAAAAAAAACCCCAAAATAGAAATCCATTTGTAACTTTCAGTTCCATTAACCATATTCAATATATTACACATTCTACAATGAGAAAGATAGTTTTATGATTTGACAAAAAAACGATGGTATGATATTTACTGGTGTACAATAAAACAAGATAATGTTTTGGGAAAAAATAAAGTAAAGGACAAGCTTTAGAACAATAAAAGGGATTTTGCTTTAGTCAACAAAAAGTGCAGTAATATCTCATTAAGCTGATTAGTATGCTGCTTAGAAACAGTACTAGGTGCTGTAACACATGATTATAATCATAAAAATCCTTCAGTGTTTGCAAGTAAGCATTAACGAGGTATATTAAATTTTAAGGAGACTGCGACTAGCAGCTTTGTAAACCTCTGAGATTAAGATTTAACCCTTCTGTTACAAAACATTGTTATTTTGTCAATTTGAAACTGAGCCCATCAAAAGGCACATAAATTATCTTCTGCCAAGTCTTTTAATTCATCGTTGAGAACCTTCAGATTTCAGTTCTTAGGAAAACTTGCCAGATTATAGAAGGAATATCTTTGTCCTTCGATGGGTAAGACATGTGATTTAAGGGACTTTGATTTGTTTTAAAGAGCTCTCTTATGGAACTAGATAAAACCAATTAAAATCTGGGGAAGGTGTTGTGGAAAGCCTCAACAAGTTTAAGAATTTTAATAACTTTCCTAATACACAGTAATGACTACAAATTGTACCTACACTATGTATATTGCAGAAAATTAGAATTCAAAGCTGTTTGTTAAACACCAGTGCTCTTTTCTGGTCTGCATAATTGTCCACAATAATCTTCTATCCTTGCCACTTCTACTCTATACAGAAATAATGTATCTATAAAATTCTATTTAAAATATAAAATTTTACATTAATAACTCTCAAACTATATAATGCTATGAGGTTATATTGGAACATAATTAAGATCTACGTTGTTCAGTGGAATGATCTGACACTTTATTCAGTAATAAAATTACTGAATTCAATACGTTATTGAATAATTAATTTGGTCAACTTTCTGTTTGGCTTTAGCCAAAAGCATTTTCTTGCTATACCTTCTACAAAGGCTGCAGGCACACTCCAGGTGGACACCACTCCTCACATGGCTTCATAGTGGCCACTCGCTAGAAAATTTGAGGCCCAAATCTGGCACATACTTAAAATGCGTGTAATTGTGCTCATGGGAGTAGTCCAGTGGACTTCAAAGGGTGACTCTTGAAAGCAAAGTTCCACACATGCTTAAGCATTTGCAGGATCAGGGCCTAAAAAAAAAAAGCATGGGTGGTCTCCAGGAGGAGACCTATTTGGTCCTCGACAGGATGATTGAGGTTGTGATACAATACAGATCTTGTAAGAAGTAAAGGGGGAAGTGTATATTCATGTGTATTAAAAGATGAACACGAGCTACAAAATCTTGCTTAGATGTAAAGCAGATCTTTTTCAAAGCTTAACAGGGTTCAGATTCAGGTTTCAGTTTGGGGATGCATTACTTACATGCTGTCAATGTTGTTATTTATAAAAATATTAATGAGATCAAGTATATAAAAGGAAAAGGCTTATACTTACAAGCTATAGGACTGCACTTAAGTTTAGCTTGCAGTGTCTGATTTCCAAAGGTAGGGGAACATAGTCAAGCCAGGTGTTCACCCAAGACCATGTAGCAAACAAATAAAATTCTTGGTTTCCGTTAAAGTTTTCTGTGCAGCAGACCACAATCATTCAAAATGTGGGTACATACAAACACATTTTTCTAACATTTTTGAAAGTTTGCTTAACTTTTGAAACAAGCTAAATCTCATGTTCAAAAGGATTAGCTTAACATCTGAGGGTTGTAGTGCTTAGGCCTGCCATTGCCTGAAGTTGACTGAGATTTTGAATATCTGCCTACCCACTTCCTAAGAATAAATTAAAAAAAAAAAAACACAAAACAAAAAAAAACAACCAAACAAAAACCAGAATCCACTTTCTGTCTGGATTCCACATACCACAGGTGTTATTTCTCCTCACCATGCTTAAACAAGGCATGTTGGCAAACAAGAACATAAAAATTCAAGAAACGCATTGCATTTACAGACACATACATATATTGAAAAGGGTTTAGAAAAGTCTTTGTGAATTGTCATTACTCTATAACAGCTTGAAAAATGCAGTCTAAGTTTCATTTATTCAGTTGACCTCAATGGGAACTGGTGCCTTTACATGCTCAGGAAGGTTTGGGTAGTTAATTTTAGCATTTTATGCTCTATCGAAGTTTAGAAATGCTGACAGATCCCAGTGGAGTTTATTAATTCTGATGTTTAACCCTAAGCATCAGTTCAAACGTATGGTTACTTGGATTGAGGAGGGGAGAGGGAGTTGTGGTTGAGATTTTAAGTTATTCTGTGGCTCTTTTTCAAAAATAGCTTTAATAAAGTAACAACAGCAGTTATAGCTGGAATATGATAAATTTTTCTAATTTTTTTTTTCTATTTTCTGTCTCCCACAAACATACAGACACATGCAATGTAGAATATAGATAGGATGAGTTGAAAAAAAAAAAAATCAAAAGGAAGACCAAACCTGTAATTTTTCATTTAAAAACTAATAATTTTGGATCAAGCCTGGGGAACCTGACCCACCCTCATTGATCTTTTGGCACTGGAAATTTTATACATTTTTTTATGAAATATGCAGAAAAGTCAGCAAAGCCTCTGCTTAGCGAGGAATAACCACCTGTAAAAGCTTCGTATTCTGATCAGCTGTTCAGTTTCTAGGATCCAGCTACCACAATCTCAAGATGCTACAGTTCTTCACTTAAACTGTATTCCCACCCTCATCTGCCCCAGCTTCTTGGGAGCCCTGTCTCCTGCCTCTGGCTCTGAATTGTCAGATCAGACAAATCAGACTCTCGGTATTCTTCAGCCCATTCACAGCAAAACCTACCAAAATCTCATCTTGTATCCACTTGCAAGACAGAAATAAAACTCCTCCTCATCCATCATTCCACTATGAATTAGATAACCCAATCTAATTTACCTAATTTCTCTAAAAAAATTAGCAATTTCATTCTCTCCCTCTTTATCCATCATCCCTGTCTAGATCTATGACCAGACAGCATTATACCAGGTGGGTAAGGGACTTCCATTCCCCACCCAGTGAGCCTCTCGCTTCAGCCCTTGCAGGTCAAAGTCCCCAGCTTGGCTGGCCATGGCATGGCCTCTTCCCATCAGCTAGGACCCTCTCTCAGGGTCCAGCTGCTCTCCACAACACCCAAGAGGTGCAGGGGTGCTTCCGCATCACAGACACGCTCACAGCCATGCAGTTGTCCTGCCTCCACATGAATCTCCCTATAGACACAACCGTCCTCCTCAGACTGGCCTGATGCGCAATTTTACCCTATCCACTCTGCCCCAACAACCAAATGCTAAAAACACTAAAAAAAAAAGTCACGTGAATGGATGTCATTGAAATTTACCCTTTAACAGATAACCAGTTTGTCATTTCAAGTGTTTCAACAAAATAAATATTTTTCACATCTTTCTTCATTATGACCTGCCCTTCTTGCCTCCCCAAACCAAAACACCAGGTATTAAAAAATCTGGAAATGCCAATTTATAAGTGCTGATGTGCTGCTTCACAGGAGGGAAGATTTCCAGCTTTCAATTTTTAAATATATAGTCTCTTACATTATTTTCATTATTCTAATCGCTCTTATAAGGAAAATACAGAACATTTTGCCACCACTTGCACTGGGAACAGAAGCACAATGTTCTCTGCAGTTAACATATGTTTACAAAATCAACTGCAAAACAAATTTGAGATTGTTAAGAAATTCAAAGTATGTTTGTTGAAATTTACGTAGCAAATTTTTGACCTTTAATTATCTCAAATGTTTTGTAAAGACGGTGTCCCCCTCGACATGGCACCCCACAGAGCATGTTGGTACCAGGAGTGGTTCATGGGCTGCCCTTCCTAACCTAACCCAACCCAACCCAACCCAAACCCCAGCGCTGGCACAGCCGCCCCAGCGGGAGAGCTCAGTCCTCACCGCACTACCTAGACACAGGCTATCAACCAGCTTGGCTTATACCGCACGGGGCAGGAGCAGCCCCTCGGGAAGGAGCAAACCAACCATGAGAGGACAGCCCTTTACCGTGCCGGGTGTGCCATTTGCTATTTCTGCGAGGAGGGTACTCAGCTGATGAAATTCACAACTGGATACATCTATTATAAAAATACTCTCTCATCTCCCACATGAAGGTACAGTGAGACATTCAAGTGCCTTTGATGATACTAATGGTTATTTTGATTTCACTCACATTTTTGCCCTCAAGACTATTTCCTGTGATATCAATAACGAAAGTTCTGACTTTAGCCATTTCAATTGAACACACAGATTTTATTTAACTATTTGAAATGGATTACTGGAATTTAAAACCAATTATGACACCAGAAATGCCTGTCATCACAACTACATTAATGTAATATGAGAAGCTCAGCTTCCTTTTGCTGGAAACAGAGCAAAAAAAAAAAAAAGATGGCAACTAGAATAAAAAATAGTTTAAATATAAATATATGCCTGCACACACATGTAAACATACACGCACACAGGTATATCTGTACACATAGACACATATGCATACACACACCTGTTATCTTTGTAAACAGATGGACCAAATTCAGCTCTCATTTACACCTGTTCACTCCTACTGGACACACACTAAAGCGTTTCCCTCGTCACTGCTGTAGAGAAAACAGTCATTTTGAAAACACTGTTGTGCTGCTATTATAGCTTAGATTAGGTTAGTTAAAAGATTTACAGTTCAGTAAGCAAAGTAATGCTGTACAAGCTCACATGTTTAAACGACAAGCTCGCTCTGGCCCTGATCCTCTGAGCAGTTGGAGTTACACACACTGTTACTTATGCTTTCAGAATATAGACCTAGTATTTATCTTTCCAGCTAGAAAAGTTCACATATATCTACATTATCTTGCGGTCCATTGACAAATTCAAAATGCTCCAATATAGACTGCTTCAGTTCTTAGCAACTCCTAAACAGGTATTGCCGAGAAACTTCAGAATATATATTGAATTTTTATTAAATATTGTTCTTATTGTTGTAGCTGAAACAGTTTAACTAAGGCTGTTATAAGCATAATACACTCCTGTTAAGAAATACAGAACACCAGACTACTGAACCCTTTCAGGGTCATTAAACAGCTGTAAACATTATTACAAAAATAAACCAGAGATTTCATGCTTACATTTTAGCCCAGAGCTTGGTGTGCTGAGCAAGTACATTTTTTTCATCTCTTACAATCAACGCTGGTGACATTTGGGCATCCAAACAAATTACATCACAAATATTACTGAGGTGGGTAGGATACCGAGCGGTTTATTTGCCAGATGATTAATATATAAACAGTAGGGCAGGATAGATGACCTGCTCATCTTTGACTGATTTGTAGGCAATACTAAGAGACATAGATGTAAATAGTTAAATTTTAACAAAAACATGTGTGCACAGAAGGGGAGGGGAGAGATCAGCTGTATTTAATGCCACCAGGACAGCATTATCCAATCTGATAAAATGAAATAAACATTAGGCCAGATTCTATTCTCATTTTACTTATGTAAAACAGAGTAACTGCAATGAGTTCATTGGCGTCCCCCCCCCCCCCCCCCCCCCCCCCCCCTCTTTTTTTTTTTTTGGTTGGTTAAGTAGGTGTCCTGCTCCTTAGGGTATAATATAATTATATTAGGGAAATATATGGTTTCTGGAGTGTAACAGAACGTCTTTTTTTAAAAAGTAAGTTGGCCTACAGGTAATGTGTCCTATCCGTTTGTGTTTATTTCAATATTATTAAGGCCAGCTTGGTAATTTGTTATTACCATCAGTCACTTTACCACATTTAAGTTTTACAGTCATTGCAAAGCACATGTAGCTTCGAAGAGAGAAAAAAATGGGGGGAAAGCAGCACTCCAAGAGAGTAGGTACAAAGTTCTGGGTGCTCCTGCGCTGAGCGGCGCCCGCGGTCCCAGCCAGGCACCCAGGGTACACACAAACACCCATCATCCAGCACCCAGACGCCGCGAGACCACGCAGGGGGGGAGCAGGGAAGGCATTTGACACAACTATAGCCGCTTTGTAGCGCTGATATTTAAACAAGCTGCTTATTGATTCCAAAACAAAGTACTCCTTTAGTAACAACAGAGCCAACTCATTCCACAACAGTTTTTATGTCTTAAAGAAGGGTTAGCAGGGGGATTTTGAAGTTTCAAAAGTCATTAGCAGACAGAAAATTGTTTGCTGAGGCTGTACTGCTTTCGCTCGGGCCTGAGAAGACAGTCGCTTTCTAAAATACCTGTTACATCTGTAGGTTACTTTCTAGCTAGCACAGCGTTTTGGACTGATAACTGATCAGTAGAAGATAAATCACCAGAACAGGCTTTGGTTGGTAGCACCCATGGAGTGGAGGACTGTGAACTGTTTGTGATCACAATCTAGGAAGACGAGCAGAGAGGAGAGGAGAGGTCATTTATAAATCTCACTCACAGATTAGAATAGAAAGATTAGAAGAATGCAGACAAGCTGTTTGATTTATTGCTACTTTGCATGTGACTTAGCAAAATCTGTTTTCCTTCTTATTTATTCTATTTCACTTGCATATACTTAAGAAGTCAGATCCAAAGAAGAGAAGGATAAATAATTGGTACGGAAAGTTCAGTAGATTAAAAAAAATTCTGCTTTTTTTCCAGGCACCGGTTGCATCTGGGATCATTATTTTTGAGCTTATAAGCATTGATTCTCATTTTACTTTTTTTTTTCCCTAGTGTTCTCCTGATGAGAAAAGCAAAGATAAGAACGATACCAAAATTCAAACGGGAGCCTGATTTGCCGAATGCTTCATTAAATTAAAGCTTCTGTTACTTTATAAAGAGCATTTTTAAAAGTAAATTTGTTATTTTCGTGTAATTTGGAATGTATACAACTGATTAAACTCTCTCCAATTTGATCAATCTCCTGCAGCTCCTATCTGATCATTCACTTTAATTAATCTAACTGGCATTCACGTCAGATTGAAGAAACCTTAAAATTAAGCTTTTAACGATCCACTTTAGTATCACGCAGTACAAATAAAATAATAAAATGCCTGGAAGACTTTGCAAAGCATATTTGTAATTTCAGTTTTTGTCATTTTTACAGCACAAAACGGGCTCTGAATCTTTATTCTCATCTGAGGACCCTGTACCGCACTGGATGTCTGTAGTACTTTAACTCATTATATAATATTAAAATATACATAATGTTGACCGTATTAACCCTGCATTCCTCACACAGGCAAGTTCCAAATACCAGGCAGTATGTTTCAGTGGGTTGAGGACAGGCGGATCAGGCCCTCTGTACCAATTACAAAGAGATCAAGCGAGAAGAGTTAAGACCACAAAACTCAAATCATAGTTTGAAACAATTTAAATCCAAACCTGTAATTCCGGGTTGATGATTTTATTTTCATTTCACAAAGGCTTAGACTTAGATTTTGTGCACAACTAAATATAATGTCAAATGCACATATGTCCCAAAGATCAAAGTATGATTGATTGTGAAATATTCATATGCAATAGCCCAGCGAGATTTTGTTCACAAGGGCACCTGTCAGAAGCATAAGCTTGGATACAAATCATCAAATAAGTATGTAAAATCATTACGAAAATCCAGGCATGCAATCAGATAGTCAGTTGTCTGAAACTGTTGGCCTGTAGCCAGCACAGTGGCTCAACAGACTAACGCTTTGGTCTTTGTAGATCCTCAGGGCGCTAGCTCAGTTCCTCCTGCCACTGGTCAGGTCAACTGCATGTACCTAGTGTTGACTTCCCTGGCACTTAATGCAAGGAGTAAAGAAAAAAAAACCCCGAGTCCATAAGTTCCCTTTGACCTGAGCCACAGAAACATCTGCTGGTTGAGTCACGAACTGCTTGTTGGCCAAGTTTAACAGTAACCGATCCTGTTGCGGATCAGCTCTCTCAGCAGTAGGTGTCACTGCAATAAATAGATGGATTTCAAGGGACAAAGACACACATTCCCAATGAAAATGCATAAACAGAACATCCCTGAATAAAGGGAGTTTCAAAAAGAAGTATACGGTCCAATTAGACTTTTCCTTTAACTTTATGCAAAATGCTGGAAATCTGGTTTGGGGAGAAATGAAATTGCACAAGTGGGATTGCCAACAACAACAACAAAGTAATTCTGCCCTTTAGTCCTATGTCACAGAGATCCTTTAATTCACATTAATCACCTCCCTGCAATCCCAGGTCTATTAGGTAAAGACTGTTACAGATAAACCTTTTTAAAAAAAAAAAAAGCCCTCACAAATTAAGTAATTTTCTCTAGTGGAACAAAAAACCTAGTTATATGGAAAGACACTGCACACTCAACTGTAGTTTTAGGACTTAACAAAGACCACAAGGTTAGCCTATTTTCTGTCAAATTAGAGAGTCCATATCCAACCTTATCTGCATACAGAACAAGTAAAAAGAGAATACTTATAACAGCTTTGGGCGGGTGGGAGGAAGACTTCTCAAGTATAGATTTAATTAATAGAGTGCATATTTTCAAAAAGCAGTAACCAATTTATACTTGAAACAGAAATATGTGGTATGCCAAATAATATCACAGAGATGTCAGCCAAGTCTACACCATATTTGGTTTCATTATCACAAAATGGTTTGTAGGATAATTAAGGATGCTCCAAATTGCATACTACTGAGTTAGATAGTAGACAAAACAATGCATCACTAAACATACGGGCTACCTGTGATGACATCAACACAGAAACTACGTGCATAAGTAAATGTTTTAATGTTGGAAAAAGAAAGATTAATACATTAAACCTTGCATAACCTGTTGCACATGAAAGAGAGCATATGCAAGAGTATATACTCTCAAAGTACATACATAATACAACTGCATTTATTTTACTGCTAATGACATTGAACCGTGAACAAAGGAGAGGAAAGAATATAGAGATAACGAAAAGATAAATTACTGAATTCTCCAAGGTCAGTATATTTAAGAGAAACCACCATAAAAAAGTCCCCACAGCAATGGAAAGCGTAAAGGGCCACACTGCATATCTGGGAAGAGTTAAGCTCCTCCTCTTCCCTAGCATGCTGCTGAAATGCCCCCAGCAGTAATTCCCAGAATTTTCAGTCCAGTAATCCCAGTAATTTTCAGAATTCGAGCACTGTAGAATTGAGTATTCCTAACTGATCATTTCCATATCTCATTTAGGAAAAAGCTCACCATGTATCTTGACTTAAATAGATGGCTCATCCCCTGTAAAGAAGCCAGGGACAGAGTCCAGAACTCTTGACTCCCATTGCTTAGTCCAGTATGCCAGATAGCTTTCTTTTATCAAACATAATTGACTGCTGAAAAGACGGGTTTTTTTTAACTCATGACAGACCTGTCAGCATAAAATTTTTTGGTTAAAATATTACAGAGAGTTATTTTGGGTTTTAATAACTAAGATTCTTGGCTGTTAATCCCTTCTACCTCCAATTTCTGTCTTCTCTCCTTTCTTCTCTTAACCCAACTGATTTATTTTTCCTCTCCCTACAACACGTGGACTTGGTGGCCAAAAGAAAAGACATCATTTAGAGGGTCACAGTGGTTCTTAGATACAAGTGGCTTCAATGAGTTATTTTTAATACTAATTTCCAGGAAAAGGGTAACGTTGAAAAAGCCTCCGTTTCAGTGGAATTAGATGGAGTAAAAGACAGAGCTGAAAGAGGCAGGGATACTGGGAGGCAGATGGACACGGAAAACAGAGCAAACGTTGCTCAGAATGCTCCTTCCGTTTGTGGTCTCCAAAAGAAGTAGAAACAGCAAACTCCTTGCAGAATTAAGTGGGAAAAGACAGATGAGGAAACACAACACAAACTTAGACTAAGGGTAGGAAAAATATACTTAATTATCACTCAAGAAAAATGAAACACTAAAACACACAAATCTCCTTTATCCTTTGGTGTTCTGGGCTGTGCACGCTTTTACTGATAGGATATATTACTGCTGTTGTCATTTAACTTTATTAATTGATCACTGTCAGGAATGCAAGAGCAGAGCCAGTAATTCTGGAAGCCACCTCGTACCTCCTATGATGCTTTCACACTGAGATAAGTGGTTTGAACCTAAAAGGGTGTGGTTAGCAGTCACTGCACACAGCTAAGACATCGACAGCTTGATTTTGCAACTGCTACAATCGTATCTACCCCAAGGTCAGAAAATGTTCAGAAAACATGTTCTTTTTCAGACTGTCATTTTAGAGAAGAAAAAAAAATACATCCATCTGCAGTACTGCTAATCACACTGTTCTTTCGCGTGGCTTCTTGAGCGGGAAGACAACCCCAAATAGGAACATCTATACTAAAAGTAACTGATTTGGGAGTATTTCCCCACCTGCTTTTTAAATTATCTCTACCTGTCGGAATGAGGTTGTTCTGCCTCACAATAACCCTGCCCCTTCCTCTGCACGATGGTGCAAAGCAGTCATAATGCTTCTGCGATTAAGCCAAGGAAAAAACAATGGTGTCACACAAGCAGCCACAAAAAAAGGTCACATCATTGCAGTACAACCTGCGAAGAGAACAGAGAATCTCCTCCTACCACTGCGCTGCAAGAGCGAGTACTGGAACGGGAATGGCTACATAGTGCATTTATCGAAGGAAGCATAGATGCAAGCACTGATTATGGCAAAACAGTACGTACGTTTCAATACAATGGCAGCATGACCTTTGGATCCCAACAAGCCGAGCACCCACTGCAGTTGGGGCACCTGTTTTATCTGGGCACAATAGCTTTGATCATTAATAAAAAGGGCACTAAAAACTTGGCAGACACATAGCAGATAGATGAACGTGGGGGAGGAGGAATGCTATAAAAATACAATAACATATTTCAAAGCTATCTGCAGGATAAAAATCCTTTAAATAATTTTGATATTAATTGCAACATTCCAGGCCCTTGGCTGAAAAGACAACCTATCATGGTTGATAGGTGAGTGGCAACAAAGCTGACAACGAAAGTCTGATAAATGCAATCACAGGACGACAGACCCTGGCAAGTTCAATTATGGTTGCAAAGTCAGGTGGGAGATGGACTCTGCTAACTGGAATATATCCTTAACCGCCAGCTCTGGCCACGTACAGCCCTGCCCAAACTCCTTCGAGTGACTGACAGGATCCCTGGAGGCTTCAGTCCTGTGGCAGGCTGAGAGCAGATGAGAGTTGTTATCAGAAGGACCAGGGACCAACAGGGAGTGCTTTACTGCAAGAGTTTTCGATACAACATGCAAATAAACATAACTAAGTCTCAGTGAAACTATTTCAAGTCTCTTGAATAGTCTGTGCAAACTAGCAGTTTGTGTTCACTTTCTCCAGCTCACGTAAAACTTCACTCAATGTTAATTTACGTGGCTGCAAACCTGTGCGAATCTAGGTAATTTCAGCAAAATACAAACCCAGGCAAAAGGAGGGGGAAAGACTTGGTGGTTCAGTTTCAAGGCCGCGGCCATGGGAGGTGGCGAGCGGGCTCCTGCTACTTGCAATAAGACATCAAAGTGCTCCTCATGGTACAGGACCAAGCACCAAAAGCCCCAAAGCTGAGGGCGCTCAGGACTTCTCACACGAATCCTCCATATTGCTTCACTCGCCCAAGCAGAAACTCATTTTTCTGTTGTACTGATTTCCAGCGCCTGGAACCTACGCTCACAAATATAGACATTGTTATATCTCTCTTTCTAATTAAAAGGATTTTCATCTCCTTCACTTTCTACTTCTGAATGGACCAGCTATTCTTATTTAATATGAGAAAGCAAGAAGGGGATGTATATAGCAAACTGTGACTTCTCATGCTTCAGTGCAAAATTAACTAAGAATTTAAGTCATATTTAATCAAAGTATCAGGCTTCCTTGTAGTTTCCTTTTTTTTTTAAGTCACAAAAAAGAAGTCCTTTCTCAATTTTTGGTTGTTGACTTTTATTTTCCTAGTGACTTTTTTAACCAAAAAAAAAAAAAAAAAAAAAAATCATCACTGTTTCTAAAGGACTTCTTTGTTCTCTTTCTGGATTTTCCAAAAATATTGTAAAATGACAATGGTATAAAAATTATACTGTAAAAAAAAAAAATGTAAGTCCTGTGAATGGGCAGAGTTATTCATTTATATCCCTAGCTTATGAAACGCCCGTATCATGTATCCTTTATCCAACAGCAGACTCTTTCAGCTTCAATCACAAGAGCTAACAGTATGTTATTGATATGATTTCAGGAAGCTGTCAGCAGGCAGCTTAACTTTCAGCTCCTCAGCTATGGTGAGCGTATGCACAAAACGTACCTGTACCTCTCCTGCATGAAAGCTGGCAGCGATGCGCGCATTCCTGTCAGCTGTCACAGCGGAATAAAGAGAAACATAAACAGGTCTTCCTCACTAAATTCAGCCTTATACTCCTTACACAGCAAAAACCCCGCTACTGGTTTCACTGGGAATTTTAATCAGCATGGGAAACGCCTGGCAGAGCACTGAGGTGCAGTGATTGCTCCCTGCAAGAAGCTGGAGTAAGGAGCAGCTGGGCAGGTAACCAGAGGCACCGCTGAGGGCCCTCATCCTTCTTGCCCCATGGCCACCTCCTCCCCAGCAGTAAGCCCCCCTCCACCAGTTGGCCTTCCACACCACTGTGACCATTTCAAGCTTCCGCCTATGCCCTCTAATTATATTCAACACAAAATCAATAGGAAGACTACTGAACAGGGAAGCTAACGGGGCCATGCCCTGCCGAGAAACAGAGCGGGTTAAATGATGCCTGAAGTTTGGTACACCCCAAGCCAGGTCTCCAGAAGCAGTAGGAGCCTGACTTCTATCAACTGGGGTGAAAACTGGGACTTCCAACACATTTCTGCATCTGGCCCCTTTGTGCTCACTCAGAATGGGTGCAATCGAAATGAGAGAGAGAGACGAGAGTCCTCTGTAAAGATACAAAACTTCTTCAATTTCAACCACTTCTCCTTGAAGGAAAAATAAAGTTAGCACATAAATAAGTCCAGTATTTTCAAGTTCTGTATTTATGTGCTATTATATTTTCAAGAGCTGAAGAATAATCACAAATGTCAGAAGCTAGAACAGGTAAGCTAAAAGTGCATCTCTCCCCCAATCTAGGAAACCAGTGCTTTTCAAAACTAGTTTTCATATTGGTTTACAAGCTTTAATAATAAAAGAGTATGTTGTACTATTAGATGTTGGTCATTTTTTTTGTCTGACGAAGAGAAATAACAGGCTGCTGCAGGAGCTAGCACGGTTTTGGTGGGTTTTTTTCCTCCAAATGATCAGAGAAAGTACCGTACTTTAAGGATGTGCCTCACTTGCTCTTAAAAGGGTAAAACAAAATAGTCTTCTAGCTATTCTAAGCCTGCCATATAAGTATTATGCTGTTACAGATTTCAAAAGGTTAGCTTCAATGAACCTGACATCAGTATAACCCAAAATAACCCATTCAAGAGAAAAGTAAGAAATAATTGCTGTTTTCTCTTTTTTTTTCCTGAGCTATATTGCTATAATGATTTTGCATAACAGATTGAACAAAGTGCTGTTGTGACAGGTGGTAGAATTCAGCTAGTAAGCACAGAGACAGGGTTCAATTTAGTTTGTGAATCCTTTAATTGTTGTGCAGCTAATTAAAGAAGGTTCTTTACACTCGCAAGTGTTTACCGTTGCTAGTATGCATACATGAAAAATTAAATTGTGCCTTCAAGGGCTGAGAACTATAGAAAAATCATAGCTGATTCTGCAACATGCTTACCAGCTCAAAATAGCTGCTTTTCACAATTGGAATTTGTAAAACTTTTTGCTAAGCAAATATAGAGCTAATTAGAAGTGTTCGTTGGACCAATTAACATTTAAATAAATAAGCCATATTGCACATTTCACAGTCTTTATTTAATGATGCTTCTTAACTCTTTGGAAAGATTCCTTTAAGTACAAATAAGTTGTCATAAAAATGAAAGACAAAAATAACACCATAACAGTATATTCTGTGCTTTTTTCTTTTTGCCTTGAAGTCTTTTCTAAAACTCTATACCTGTTACTGGGGAAGGGGGGGATACACAAATCTGGTTCCTTCTTTCATCTTGTCAAGTTACCTTTCCACCCTTTTGAATGCAAACAGAAAAACATATTTGATTACTATTTAAAGTGTTATGATAGCTCTGTTTGTTTTGCCCCATGGAACAGAATCTGTTTTAGAAAAATTCTTACTTTTATCTCATGAAATGGCCATTCCAGCCAAAAAAAAAAAAAAAGGGTGTTCTCAGAAGAGATTGCTCTTAGAGTAACAAAAGCAGTGGTTTGAAAGTTGCATATACAAACAGTGAAGTGAAAGGGAAAAAAAAAAAAAAAATAAATCTGTTTTTCAGGTCAACTGTTAGCATTCCCATACCAAAACCACTGTTGTTATTATACCTAACCCCAGGGCCGCAATTGCCTGTCTCTTCGGGGTCAAGTGATATTTTGCTTTCAAAACAACTGTCTTTAAATTTAACAGTCCCTTTCAATCAATAAGACCCTTCAGTCTGCGTTGAACATACATTTTCTCTCTCTCTTTCAACCTCCAAACCTCTACCTAACACAAAGGTTACATTAAAAACAGGGGGAAGGCTTCTTGCTACTTTTTTCCAAGATGCATTACACTACCTTGTAATCACACTAAGAGCTAACATGGAAGGACTCATTGTTGACCTTGGCTTTCAGCACAGAAAACCAAATTAACAAGGACCAATTAACATTTAAATAAATAAGGAAGATTAACAAAGAATACTCTGCATACCAAGAGGGTAAAATAAAATAAAGGAAAAAAGTACAGTATCTCCCCTCAATCAGCGTGAATGAAATTCTCCGGGAAGGACGCAAGCCCGTTGGTGCATGGAAGCACAGACTGCTCTTTCCTGTACCGGCAAGGCCTGCTGAGCACCAAAGGGGATGCAGCCGCGCGTGAAAGCAGGCAATGCTTGCGCTCTGGCAAACCCTTGGGAAAACGTGCCGAGACCCCACAGTCCCGCGTGACGTACTTACAGGAAAAAAAGGTGCTGCCCATATTCCTGCCCCTTCCACGCGAGGCTGCTGGTGGTTGCGACCGCCTCCGCCTGATCACTGCACACCAAGAAGCGCGTGGCTTTGAGCTCACGGCTGATAAGCAGCAGGCCAAGACAAGACACCTCTGGCACAGATTGTCAGCGCGTGCTACTGCTGATTAAATTTGTAGTGGAAAAGGTGTGTTTGGAGGGTTTTTTTCAGATCCAGTAAATTCCAGTTAAAGTAAAAAAGAAAAAGTGGGCAAAGAACATCCAACAGCCCAAGAAGGTGTTCGGGAAGTCACTGGAGACTGGGAAATTTGTGTTTTAAAATGTCCACTCCATTACATTCAACCTGAAGACTCCAACCTGAATTTTTGTGCTAACTAGGTAGTTGCTCTAACTACCAAGCTACAAAGTACAGTGGTATAAGGTTCTCAAAACTTTCATGGTTCAGGGAAAACAAGTTTCTACCCAACTTAATTTCATAGAGTTCCTTGATCTTTTTTTGAAGGGGGGGGGAGGCCGCACACAGGTACCTGAAGCTGTAAACTGAAGGCAGTTGTAGGGACTCCCTGTGCCATATGATCAGATGATCCTACACCGAACAGGATGAAGATAAAGGGTCCAACCACCTTTCACCTTCCCCGCCTCCCACTCTTCCCTCAGGTAAATCTCCAAAGAGAACTTTCAATTGGCAAAGTGTCTCCACCATCCTTGGATATCATTATCCCAACAGAACAATTAAATCCCCCGCTTACTGATCATCTACAAAGCCTATCTTTTAAAAGGAAACTCCTCCTACACAAAGGTTATGAATAATTCTCAGAAGGTTACAACATGATCTATCATTTTAAGTATTTGGATCTGGAGTACTGGTTCAGGCCTCTAACTGACAGCCACCTTTATGAATAGTTAAGAGTTCACAGAGATGATTATCATGTACTATTTAAATATGTATAAAGGACAAAGATAATAACAATACTTTGCACTTTAATAGAAGCTTCTGTCTGAAATTCTCAAAGGAGAGCCGAAGTCCTCACAAATGCACACTCACAGCTCCTCTGACCTGCACAGTTGGTCACCGCTATTATTCTCAGAAATCTGGTAGGCTGTTATTGTTAGAATTCTCGAAAATGATAATGTCTGGCTTAACTTACAGAGCATCTGAAGCTGTACCAAATGGATAACCCAAAGTGAAGTATCATTGTAGGAATGTTGACCAGCTCCTTGTGTCGAAACAAAAAGCAGCATGGGATGCTGCAAGGTGCTTTACAGATCCTCAACCCCTGTTTTCCCGGTCAGGGAGGAGAATCTTCCTCATTCCCAGGCTGAGACACAGCTGACTGATCAGCACACTGTCCAGCTGGGAGAAAAGCATCTCCTATTACTGTTCAGGTACAAGCCTTTCCATAGCCTCAAAAATAATTTTAGATTTTTTTTTCACCCAGTACTAAAATAATTTTAGGGTTTTTTTTCCCAGTACTAAAACAAACAAACAAAAAAGTGGACTCCTACTTGAGAGCCATACATTCGTGCCTGAAGAGCACTCTTCTGCACTTTGTTAGAATTACAGCAGTCTTGTATTTGGAAAAAAAAAAAAAAAAAAGAAAAAGAAAAAATAAAAGTTTTCAGTCATCTATTTCTACTTCGATGAAGTTAAACTCTCCTGTGCTCTGGTCAAGAGGCTGGAAGAAAGTGACTCCCTCTACTATCCTATAAAATACATAATTTCAGATACATGAAGATTTGAACATTCCCAATTGTATCCTTCACAGAAAATATGAACAGAATATCAAACAGAAATGTAAAAAATAGGGACCCCAAACCTCAGCACCAATACAATGCAACTATGAAGTTTGAAATGCTCCTAAAAAGTTGGTTGGGTTTGAAAACTGGACCTGGACAATTTGAACTTATGCAAATGGTATTTGTACAGCAGTGAAACTAAAGGTCCTCCTGTCCTTAAGGCCATATTTACAGAAGAGTCAACTGATCTTGAATAATTCTGCCAATGTATTAGGAAAGCATGCTTTACTTCCAACATTACTAATTGTCTTTTATTATACAACTTCATTTCTTAAACAAGTAAATTTCTTAACCAAGAATAAAAAAACTGCAAAGAAAAAAAAAATCACATATGCCCCAAAGTACACAAGTTTCCATGCTTCCTTTTACAATAGCAATTTTGTTTCAACATCTTTAAAATATTCTCATGAGTGTTGGAGAACCACAGATGACTTTCAGATCTCTTGGAAAACTTGTAACAAACATAACAGTTACAAAGTTCTTCAGAGAGAGAGAGAAATGGGGAAAATCTATTTTAATGTGATTGTTTTCAAATACCTGAATTAATTGGGAATAAGCTGGTATCATGAAATCCCTCATGAACAGACAACTTTTCTTGAGACAAGATGCAATGATGTACGGAACTGGACCAGCTTTGTCCACTGGACAATTCGTCCTGCAAGAGCTTCTGTATTCCCCCTCTCTTTCACCCCTAAAAACCAGTTTATCGTAATTTCCCTATCAGCATTACAGTCAGCCTCAACATTCTTTTTTTTTTTTTCTCCTTAATTTTAACTCAATTCTTTAAATCAGAATGAAGAAGTTACTGAAATAACACCCCAAGCCTCTGGCTGCACTACCGCTAGCACAATGGAGCCCTGACCTCAGTCGAGGTCCTATAGCTAATAACAAACAGCAAGAGACCGAATTCCCTCTTCTCAAATATAACCATCTAAAGTCAAGTTAAATTCAGTATAACATTTACAGATACACAAGATCAGAAAATTGGTTCACAACAACTTATCACAGAGTAACATGTTAGCACAAGTTAACTGATTCACAGTAATTTTTACTGTACATGCTCCTGGCAAACGTGATGTAAACTTAGTACAGCTTTCAGTGAAAGACATATTTCACTGGTTTCATTAGGGCTAAACTAATACATTGCTGCTCGCATGCTGTGAGGCAGGAACTACTACAGAGACAGATACAGCAGCTGACAATTGGTAATCTGGGTGTGGGGATCAGTATATATTGCCAGGCTCTGTGGTCTTTTGCCAGGGTTCAGAAAATCAGATATTTCAAACTGCAAATTTTTTTTTTTTGCTAGATTTTCATTAAAACACCTGTGTTAAATTTTTCATGGAAAGCTACAAGACTTTTCCCTAGGGCCTATTGGCCGTGGAAGTCCCACCAAATGTGCAACAGGATACGAGGCTGGCAGAAATAAATAATAAAAATTACAAAGCGACCAAACTCCATGAGATGCAGAGAAACCAACACTTAAAACAGTGGGAGATACAAATTTTAAAAATATACATGATGGACCCAATCCAAAACCAACTTGGTGACAGTCTTTCCAATAACCTTCATGAATTTTGGTCCAAGCCCATGCTGAATCAGTGGCAAACATTTATACCCTTAAATGGATCTCACGGTGGAACTTGTATCCATAGATATGTGGAGCTTATTGATGCAAATAACAATCACATATGCAGGAAAAGATTTCATTTACCCTTTTTCCCTTTATCTTTCATTGCAGTCTTAGACACAGAACACAAAAATCAAGGTATTTATAGTTAAACCTTTTTTCCCCTGCAAAATGACTTTCAATTACTGAAAACAATCTGAACTAAACCCAAACAACATTGTACTGTAACGTATGACTTACAAAACATTTCAAAGAAAAAATTCACCCATGTGTAAATTCCCTGTAAGCCACACACCACATAACTACAGCAACGCCCTGTTCTAGGTTTTCTCTTTCTTACTGTAACAGATTGGCAAGATTTTCACCCTTCTTTTTCTTGCTCAAAAAAATTTCTCTGTAGTACTACTAAGTAGCAATGGAGCAAGAAGTTGGAATACAGGGAGAATGAGTTGTCCTACCTTACACATTAATGACTAGCTCTACAAGGTTTCATGAATGAAAATAAAAATAAAAAAATCAAATGGAAAAAAAATATCCCTAGGAGTTTCCAGTTCTTCATGCATTATTTCACTGATAGTGGAGTGCTCTTCCACTGGTGGCACTGCTACCATCAACTCAATGCATTTTGGGGTACATCAATACAATAGAAAGGAGTCGATTAGAGGACACAGTGATACAAGACAGAAAAAAACGGTAACAAAACAACAATGCACTGCAATTATTCCTAATTGTAATTATTTTCCTATTTTTTTTACAGACTAATATTGTAAAATCTTTGCTTTATCTTTGATTTGCTATGTACAGCAAGCTAAGATTGCATTCAGATTGATGAATCTGCTTCTGTTGTAGGTAACAGGCATCTCAAACAGGAGCAGGGAGCAGATACAACGCACTGTGCACACAGGAGGGGAAACACTCTCAGCAGAATCTTCTCTGCAGAGAAGGGGCACTGCTTACAAAACACACATCCACACATACCAGTGAAAAACTGGTATGGCTAACTTTAAGTCTTCCAACCTTGACATATTGAACATGCTAAGTACTTTTTTTCTGGTGTAGCCATGTCTACTCAAATCACAAACTATATAATAACGAGGAGTAACATACCTGCAAAATGAACGTAAAACATTTATTTTATAATTTAGTCTGCAGTCAGGTCTGCGTGTTCCCTAAATGAAGGAAAAATATATGGGAAGCTTACATCCAGAAGTTTATAATAGAAACAAAAACAAAAAAAACTTGGCAAAAATGTTTATAAATAAAACTTATGCATTTTTCCTCTTTGTCAATTGATAATTTCATGAAGCAACTACAATGATCACAATAAAAAATAAGTACACACTTTTCCTCAAAAAGTTCCCATAACAATTCCTATTTATCATCCACTTTCAACATTATGAACAGGCCTTCTACTTATTGCCTAGGATCCTCCATGGCAATCAGTTGACAGTTGCTATGTATCCGGAAAAACATTTTCCCTCTTGGGGACCATACACCTTTGGGATACCTAAGCAGCTCTTTCAAAGGTCAAGAGGTATCAGTTCATTTGGAAGACTTCCTACACAGGAAGGTAGACAGTTTGATAAGCATTTACAATGACAAATTTTTTGAATAGCCAAGCTGAATGCACACAATGGCCACATTAATATTGCTACTGTATCCTCACTCGATACTCCCTGACTTCCATTCCGCAGCTTGCAGCTTTGCATGAGATTTATGAATTTGCCCAAACTTAAGTATGGGTGAAATATCTTCTTAATTTAAGACTGCAGAACATCAGCACTGCTTGTGAGAGATGTCACTAACCAGAAACGTTTTGGGTTTTTTCTATTGTATGTAATGTTTCTACAAGGCAGAGCGTCAGTGGTCATTGGTATGTTACAAACCATTCGTGGCAACAAGGAAGTTTCACCAGCTAAAGAGGGAATCAAAGTGAATTTTCAATCAGGAAACAGGCAAGTTTGTTCAATACACTTGAAATCTCAAGCAGATGCAGAGTCACTTTGCAGATACAGAACAAGGGATGAGGAAAATGTAACTTGTAAACAAATATTGCTAGTGTTGGCTGGAGCCATTTCTCTGCCAGACTACGGTATGGTCTGGCACGATATGACTCGCACTTTCTCGTTTTATTCTAGTCTTTTTTTAGGACAGGATCTATCTCACCTATTTGCAGCCATTCTAGCATCCCATCTACCTAAATTAGACACCTGTCTTTCCAGAGAATGAAATCCTCTCAAGATCCCTATGCCTCTTCTGTGAGAAGCAAACACCGATAACCTAACTTTTAGACAATATTCCCTTAGCTTGTGCAGGAAAAATAGTGTTCTATAATCCAAACCATACTGAGTATTTCACCAAAGGGCAGCTGGCATTTCCACTGCTTTGCCATGAGCACTTTTTTTCATAAGCACTTTTTTCAAAATCATATTTTATAGGAATCAAAACTAAATTGTTACTTAGAAGGTTCATTTTGTAAAGACACTAATTAATGGACGGCACATGGAAGCGAGGTGGGGAATATTGTGCATTATTCTGTTGGCAAGTACATAATTTTAGTAATTAATGTTGACATCATCTTTTTAAAATGCATTAAGCATTACAGACAACATATACTCTGCCCAGCACTCCTTTTTCTGGGGTTTGTTGGGGTTTTTTTTTGGGGGGGGGGAGGGGTGAATGGAGAAGGAGTCTCTTGTGTCTGAGCACTAATACTGCAGTGGGGTCCTCCATTTCCCAGTAAGGTCCTAGTCTGTCTTGGTAAGAAGTACACACTAGGTACAATTCTGGACTTGAAGACATTTTTGAGAATCTAGCATTCTCACAGACTGCCACAGCTGTAGAGATCTAAACTCCATAACATTTTTAGCGAACCATTCCCTTGAGAGCCCCCCATTACCAGAGTCATTTCCTTCCTTACAGGTTTCAGGTAGAAAAGAAACTCACGGTAAGCTTTCACTTTGACATTGCATCCAGGCAGATTCCAGTTCCTTTTCTCTTCTTCCCTCCTTCTCATACCTAACCAATCAAATAGATGTTCTCGCTTGTTTCCCAAATGAAGCGCATCCCTCTTTCCATAGGAAATGAAAGATATCAAAAAAGGATGAGGCACTAGTTTACCTCAGTGATGTAAACCCATGAACTTTTTTTTCACCAGCCCAGCCAGCAGGAACCGAGCAGCTGAGAAATAACAGTTATACCTTTGAATAAGAAATTCTGAGCATCTCTCTATCATTCTCAACAAGGTAGTGTCTAAGCACCTTAATTCTAAGGTTCTAGATACGCAGGAAGTTAGTGCCCTTCATGACACAAAGCTATGGCATTTTTTTAGCTGTTTATTGACCTGTTTATTATTATCTGTTTATTGAGCTGTTTTCCATGAATCTGTCTAATCCCTTTCCAAGCCTGCTGATGCTGTCTGCCTCTCCAAATTCCCTCGGCAGCAAGTTCCAGGAGTTCACTATTCACTGTGTCAAGAATTATTTCTTTTACCTGTTTTAAACTGATCTCCTGCTACTTCCAGTGGGTGTTCTAGTTATGGTTTTGTGGGATTTTGTGAAAAAAATGGGGTGAAGGATGTGGAAATTATTTTGATGAAATTTTGTGCTTGCAGCTATCCAGTGCTCCCCAGTGAAAAGTACATGCATCCAAAAAAAGCGGCAATGCAACTTAGAATGTAAGATCCCAACATGATAGTATGAGATGATTGCCCTTGTTAATGTAATTTGCTAACACAGCCTACTGAATTTTATAACCTAGTCCTCAATGATAAAAAGACGATCCACTTTACAGTGTCAAAGACCTCTTCCATAAGCTAATAATCAACACCTGTACACAGTCCTTCTGCATGAGACCATTTGAGAATTGATAGTTTTGTCATAACTGAAACAGTGCATCTATCATGACTGATGTTCGTTCAGGTACAGAAAAACACCCAAACATTCCTACCATTTTGACTAAGAGGAAGCAAGAGAGGAAAATGCCAGAATGAAGATTTCACTACAGCTTTTTTTCCAGAAATATTCACCCAGATTTGGGTTTGAAGTCTACATAGACCTTCCACCCAAAGCCAATTTAACTGAGACCCCCAGGAAAATACTTCCCCATCTGGCAGGGATTGTTGTTCCAAGTGGTGTCCAGATGATTCCCTCCACCCTCGCCCTTCAAAACCAGAACCACTATAAAAAATAACCATTCTCTTAACTTAGCTTAAAAAAAAAAAATCTCCCGACCATGGTTGAAGCCAAATGGCCCTTCAGGCTACTACTGAAGAATCAATTACATTAGCTGTAAGCCTAAGAGAGTCCTGGGGACAATCAGTCAGAGCCATAATAGCTGTGAGGGAATTGTTAAGCAAATTGAGGGATTCTTTAGGTAATTGGGATTGGACAACCAGGTCATACTTAATTTGAAGCATCCATTCCATACAAGTGCTTCAGAGGTATAGTAGGAACTACAGACAGTAAAGTCTAATTGTGCTGCTACTAACCCAGTGCTTTTAAAGGGACACCCTCGCACGCCACCCCCCCCCCCCCCCCTTCTTGTGCAGAATATTTAATAGGATTGTGCTCACTTTCAGCAGAGGAGAATTCAAGCAGATTCTGCTGGGTCAAGTCGGAGAGCTGAGAGCTAAGGCTCCACAGCCTTCTGGGACAACCTTTAGTGCTTATTCACAGCAGGAGCCAGGGACACTAAATGCTCAGGGTTTCCTACCAAAACTGAGATGGAGAAAAATGGACAATTCATTGCTTTCTTTAAGACAGTCCAAAGATCGGAAGGAGTTACATTTTTCTCTTTCTGTTGTTGACCGCACATCTAGCAAGCTAAATGTATGCTTAACTACAAATTCTGGTCTTCCAAAGAAACTCTGCAAAAACTCACAACTTCTGCTTCAAGCTCTGAAGTGAGGTTTAGGGGGAACAAACTTTAGAGGCAAGAACAGCATTAGTTCTGGGAGGTTGCTCTGAGGGGGCTGTGCAGGGATCTGAGATCAAACTGAATTTTTCACCACAGTTAGACAGGGAACTATTCCAAAAGCGAAAAGCTCTCCATTGCCTTCGTTCACTGAAACAGCTTTCAGAAAAAAAGAGATATGTCCAAAGTTCATCTTCGTGTCCAGTTTACTTTTGGAGAAACCTGTTGCAAGCAGCTACTGCTAGAAATTTTTGGCTTCTCCAGAGAGAATGAAGCCATTTGGGTTGGTACAACAGGGATTGTAGTCCCAAGAGAAACTAACTCTTTGTTGGACTGCCCTAAAGTTTCACAAGGTAGACAAAATGAGCCAGCAAACATGGCTCTAAGAGTGCCAACACCAAAGCTGACAAATCCATCCTCTTGTCTCCCTTTCCTCAGATTCTTTTCTGGAACTAATTTGAGGAAAAACCCTAATTCTGGGTCTTCTGGCAAAGAGTACCTCAAATAATTGCCCAGAATGGAAGATTCTGCTAGTGCCACATTTCTTTGGCAAGGCAAGAGAAAAACTGGGAAGAGAGGGATAAAGAACAGAACCTGGATGACTGAAGGGTGCCAAGGCAAGAGCTTTGCGCCAGTTGCCATTCTGCTTGAAATCTGCACTGAGAAGCCCAGTGGTCTCCGCTCCCAGCAAGCTGGCCATGGCTTAGAAGAGTTGGCTAGAGCAGACCCTGGCAGCACAGCTGATGACAGTGAAAACTCAGAGCAGCAGACGGGCCAATAGCCCATTGGTAGAGGTCAGGAATATCTGATCATGCACACTTCTGCCATTACAGAGCTCTCACCGAGTACAAATCCAGCCTATTTCATGCTCCTCTTTCAGACGATGTTTTAACTGCTTATCAAATCAGTTAGCAGTTTTCTAGCCTTGAGAACAAGAGCCAAAAACAGACACCGGATGCAATTCTGCCTCTAATGTTTAGAGTTGTGACACGATCTATTCGGCCAGGCTATGGCTTTCTAAAGTTATCCAGCAGAATGCCAGCAGTCACCCAGCAACAGCAGCTTCTAAATAGGGAAACCATGTAAAACAAAACAAAACAAAAAATAATGTTAAATCCCTGGTCTGGAACATACTGCCTTAACTGAAGGGAGTCTTTCCACGCCACACACTATACTAACACCAATTTAGGTGAGTGAGCAGGCAAACAGTCTCTCATGAGACTAGTTAAACTGGCTATGGTATACCAGCTCAATTGCCTGGACAACATCAGGAGTCAAAGCCTGGGGAGCACTTCAAGAGCATAGCAAATAACCCATCTACAAAAATAATCATCATTAAAAACAGTCATCCACATAATTTTTGCCAATCAGTACTTTGAAAAATGAACCATCATTTTGTGTGAAGATAATGGATGGGAATGGGAATTCAATCTATGTCACAGCTATGGCAAAAAAAAAGCCCATTTCTTTGGACTAATGGCATTGCTGAGAGCACAGAACTTGGATTTGGTGCGTTGCGATGTAGAAATGGTCACGGTTAGGTAGCAGCTTTCTTTTGACCAGAGTGCTGCAAAGAAATTTATTTTGCATGTAGGAAGAAAGCCTAGATGAAAAAGTTGTGCCAGCATCTTTGAGAGGCAACCTGGGTGAAACTTCAGCAACAGTGAAGACAGTCAAACGCGTACCCACAAGTAGAACAAAACATTTACAAGATGCGTGATAATGATCTAGCCTCTTACAAGTCCCAGATCAACACAGGAAGCAATACGATACTGTTCAGAGGTGCTTTTGCTAACAGAAACACACTCAGCAACAAAATAATTGGAAAAAATAATAAAGTCATTAATACAATTTTGTATGTTTACAACAGACTACACTTCTGTGACATTTACTAAAGAATTCTGAAGCAGCAGAAGTTTGGAAGTCCCATACACTATACTTGCCTTTTACTGCTGCATCCCCACAGTCATTAGTCACGGTACTAAAAAAAATGGGTGTACATAGTAGTTGTGCTCAACAGAGGCTTCTTACAAAAAAAAAAATACAGGGAGGCTACACAGTAGGCTGTCAAGATTATAAACGTTATATATCTCCAAGCTGTATTTTTATATAGTCATTAGTGCTAAAAAAGGCTTCAGCCTCTTTTGCCAGAGAGGACTGCAATGGAGAGTACCTATGTACAATGGAACACTCACATCCATGCAATCTTTGTACAAGCAGTTAAACTTAAGACAAAACTCCAGATTCTCTGTTCAAGTCAGCAGTACTGTTTGAAGCTCTGACTTAATGTATGCCGTGCCTTTCAATCTTCTATTTTATGAATGCTGCCTTACTTTAGAATAAGGTATGTTCAAAAACTGGAATGCCACCTGAGAGAAGCTTAAGTCAGCTACATGATAGGTCCTTTTTGCCCATCAGAAAAACAGACAGTATGGACCACAAAAATGCCAGCTTCAATCACAACTGATGATACTAGGACACACGTGGAGTTAATTGGTCTAGACACTGGGAGATCCCAACTGCTTCCATCCTGTCCTGCTCCATTTCTGATACCAGCAGACTACCACAATACACTACTGTACTTTAGGGTCAGGCTCCAGCTGCCCTCCTTGTCCAGACACAGTGGGCAGGGAGAAGAGGGAGATTTGCTTTGACACCCAGGAATAACTGCATCACCTTGGGAGACCGCATTTCAAGTTTTGCTTCCGATTATAATTATAATTACTTGGTGATGATCACCTCCCCCTTTAGCTTAATTTAAAATGCTTCTGAGTTGGAGATGAATGACTGGAATTATCTGGGAAGAGCTGGAGTGATGGGGGAAGGACATAAAAGAACTTTGTTCTTTCAATTCTTGTAGTTGGCAAAAACATTAAGAAAATATTGCCAATTTATTTTCCTCACAGTGGTAACCTTTGTAATTGTAACCTGTAACCAGTTATAACCATAATGTTGCTTGGTTCATACTAATTGCCGACTGTTGTGACCAAAACATGATGCTGTAACTTTTGGTATACGGAGAGGAGGAGAAACATGTCACCGTTTGAGCTGACTGTATGTCACTGCTCTTCCTATACTGTGTTCTTTTGCATCTTACAAGGCGTAACTGCCAAGTGATGTTGGGGCCTCAGCGCTGGGCCACCTGTCAGATACATTAATTCAGGGTTCCAGCTAGGCAGCCAGTGGAGAGAAGGAATCAAAAAAAAGTGAAGGAATCAAAAAAAAGTGAAGGAAAGTAAATTCCATTTGGAAGACAACAGCACTGGTGAGAAGACAAGTGAATGTGAGGGTCTCGCACTCCCCTGCTGACACTCTCGTGTAGATTTTCCTCTTTTCATTTTCACAAAACACAGTATGATTACTTTTAAGAACCAGGAGCTAGTTAAAAAAAAAAAAAATCAAAAGTAGAAAGAAACTTCACATACTTGTCCAGAACTGAGGTCGGGGTTCGGCAGTGCCCTGCTCACACCATGCACAAAGCCCCTCTCAGGCAGCCTCAGGACTGCTGCTGCTGCTGAACTCGTGGGACTTCCACACTGCCTTCCACTACCGAGGCCGAGAACAGCCTGGATAATCCAGATCACAGAGCTAAAATGTCTTCTGATTAATGAATTCATTGAAGTGTCACAGCCCAAAACACATTTTCACTGCTGGCTCTTCCCCAGATGATACTGATATTTCATCTCATGATACTTCATTACAAATATATATCTAATGAAAAGTACGGTGAAATCTTTAAAGTAGTGTCTGAACCCTAGTTTGGCCCTGCTGGACAGACAGAACGTCTGGCTTGATGTCTTCTTTCAGCACTTTCATTTATCCCATTTTACCGGCTTTCAAGAAGATGGCTGTCTTTACCTTCCTCTGAATGAGAGAGATTATTTGAGAACAGGAAATAAAACTGACCGGCAAGAAAGGAGCAGCTGCTATAACCAAACTGATGATGACAGTGCAACCATCAAAGAGAACTACGAGATTCCTATTACCTGCTATCTAGCCACTGTCTCGGATATTCAGTGTGTTTCAAGTGTGCAAGCTTAATTTGTTCTTGCACATATCATGAAAGCAAGCCTAAGGAAAGACCACTATGCAAATGAATCTTCAAGTGCAATCAACTAGTTGATCTACCAAAAATGTGCTAGGCCATAAAACCAGTCCAGTGAATTTAATCTAAAAAGATACATTAGATTCTTCTTCCACAAACCCTTAGTCTTAAAAAATAGTCTTTATGCATATGAGAAATCCAGCGGTGTTTACAAGGATAATGGTTTGCAGCACTGAGCAATAAAGGCTGAGATTCTCTTCACAAACAGATAAATATTTGCACACTGGTACTGTGTGACCATCTACCCAAATATTATCCATGTGCACGTAGAATAGAGCACATTTTGCCAGTTGCTTTATTTCGCCCGTTGCTGGAACCTCATCATCTGTTTCCTTTTCTTCCCTTCTAAGCTCTACTAGTCCATAAGAGCAAAACCCACCATCTGTACCGATACTGAGGGCACATAAGTGATGCATGGGGACTTAATACTACTAAACACTTACACAGCACTTTATATGTTCTGAGTGTTGTAAGAACATTAACAAATTAATCCTCACAGCAACTTGCAGGGTACCTAAGTATTATTTTCCAAATCAGGGCCAAATCTGTTGCTTATGTATACACCCACTGACATCAGGAATGGGTTTAGACCTAGACAGGAGACAACAGTAGTAAATGACATAAGAATATGCCAGAAGCTCTGTCAAAAACCTCGGATTAGGATTCAGAAGATCTCATTTCACTCACACTTTCTCTCTCGCACATATTTGCTTTCACTCCAATTCTCACTATCGCATGAATGCTGGGCTGTTTTTATTAAACTCTCATAAACACTAATATGGCTTAACCAGGCAGATACCATCATTTTACAATGGAAAATCACACTTATTTTAAGGACTATAAACAAATAAGGAAGCCCACTGAAATAAGTGGATTGTTTACTTACACTACCAAATCAAAACTAAACAGTGGTAACATATATCATATTTACTTTACTGGAATGGCAGCACCCACTGCCTCAAAAAAGGACTCTTCACTATAAGAATTATTATAAAGGTTAAAAGTGCAGAACATATGGAGCTGCAAGGATGTATGTGAATAACAGCACCATTCAAGAGGGTTTTATAAGTTTTTTAACATACAAGTATCAACTGCCACAAGCATTTATTTAGGCTCCAAAGAAAAGTCTCAAAGTAATAACCAGGAGCAATGCAGATCACAACACGGTGACTGCATATTCTGGCCATGGTAGTGGTGCTTATAAAGCCTATTGCTGCTTTAAAAGCTCAAACTGAAATACGGATGAGCTTACATTACCCATCCTCCAAAAAGCAATGTCAAAATCAGACTAACTTCATTAACACACAAACTGGTTGCGTTGGTGTACAACCAGAACGGGGGTGATCTTGTTAGTAGGCAATATTCAAACTATGGGATGGACAGAGAGAGAATCCAGCCAAACCCAAAAAGGGTGCAATTCTTACCAGGAAACTACCACGAAGAGAGAACAAGAAACTGGCAACGAGCTTGGCTGCTGAGGTTTGAAACCTGGATGGCAGCGAAGGCTCCATGTGGCCCCGAGGAGGGTGGTGCTTATGCAGCAGCTGGCAGGGTTTATCCGCTCAACTTTCTGCAGCCCTGACAAACAGCCAGGCAGCCTTCTAGCTCTCCGATGTACCTTTTTCTTCTTTTATGATCAATAGTCCCAGGAGAGACTTCAGAGAAAATGTTGGCCTCAAGTACTCAAAATACTCAAGAGTTAAGTCTGGCCTTTTTAGAATACCTGCAGGTAGTCTGGCAAATCAAGTATCCCACATTCACCCATCTCTAATGATGATTATTATGCACCAACAGCTGTCTACAGTTCAATGGATGAGGATCTAATTGATCTCATTACCTCCCCCCATATAAAGTGAGGAGCGTTCCTGCTCTGTGGGTTTGGGGATCCTATGCTGACTGAGGGCCTTGTGCTGAAGACCTGGAAAGAGACTATTTGGTAGTGCTGTTAGTTTGTTTTCAGCTGGTCAAAATCCACAGAAACAAACATCTTGTAATATGCTGTATAATATATTACAATGTGGCTTTTGTCTTTCCAGTTTAATACTGAATAGCTCTGATAGCATTCATATGAATATTAATTTTGTAATAAAAAGCAAGAGACCAGTGTATTAGTTATGTGTTCTTTTGTTACTCTTAGTCTTTAATTATTATTATTAATGCTATTATGTCCAATTTCCCCTCACCTCGCTCACCCTCGCAGTCTCCACCGCGGTGCCCTGTCTCAGGCAGCGAGCTCCTTCTGGAGCCAACAACAATGTTCCTCAATTAACCCTCTGGCAGGGTACGCTACAGTATATAAACGGTGTTGCTTCCCCTCCTACAAGTCTCCGAACATCATTCCTGTCCTGCTGCCTACCATACAGCCAGGAACCTGCGCTGCTTCCCTCGGCTCGGGTGGCCTGTACACACTTTGCCACGGGGCAGGTACAGCCGAAATATTTATGCTCAGGTGCTCGTGTGAGGTGAATCTGTATTTCAGGTTTTCAAAGTTATGTTTCCAAAAAAAAGAAAAGCCATTTGCAGAAACAAAAGGACTGAGTCCACTTCTTTTGGGTGGGTGTAAATCCTCCGTCTTTAACGAAGTTACACCTGATTTATAACTGATGAGAGGAGATTCTGGCCCATAACATAATATAAAATGCTCAGCTTTCTGCAGTTTGCTTATTCATAAAGATTACTCCAATGTCACTGTGGAAAAGATGCAATGAAAAATACCTATTACTCTGCAGCTATGCAACTGCCAACTCTCTCTTGTTTATAAAAGAATACCACTGTTCATTTGCTAGTCTACAGCAGATATATTTTTAACATAAAAACACTATATTTAATTGGTTATGGATCTCAGTTCTTTTAGCACTACTGGAAATCACACAAAAACACATTAGTACAGAGCAATTAGTGCAATGGCAGTAAACAACTAAGGCACTATTAAGCTGTGGGTGATTAAATAGTATTACTTCTTTATTTTTTATGATATTAGACTTAGAGAAGATTTTAAACATATATTCCCGTTAATATTAATAAACAATACAAAGAGCAGGTGTCTTTAACTTTCTTAAGACGATTTTCATCAGGGCACTTCAGTTTATAGGAAAGATTTTCTTTTAATGGAAGATCTGTCTCTTTATATGGTGTATCACACTATTTCTTATCTCACTACACTGGGACATTTATACAGTAATATTATTTAATGGGAGTTATGAAATCACACACTGTTCCTTCAGAATATAATACCCGTATCTCTACCACCAAGGAACAAAGAGCTACCAAACTCCCAAAATAATATGCAATTATTTATATCCGTGCAAAGAACAAACTGGGTACTATTTGACAAATTTACTACAATGGGCTATAACAAACACTGTGATAAGTTAGCTTGAATGGCAGTAACCTTCAGGCAACATAAAAGACAAGAATCTGACCCAAGGACAGAACCCTTGTGGTATACCTTTTTAATCTGCCTAGCCCTCACAATCTCTCTGGACTCTGTACTTGTTTATAGATCATCCTCATGGTCTGGCACATCTTTTCCTCGGCATCTGATTAAGTTAACAATGTGCTGCTATTTGCATGCAGATTTGCCAGGCCTTTCTCTACAGCTGCTCCCAAAGACTTGGTCTTTCTCTGTAATGTGATAGCACAGCAGTCAGTAAATGCAATCTTTGTCAAACCCAGGTGTGCTCTTGATTTGGTTCTCATTCGTTCCAAGCAATTTTTCTTTCTGTAGCATTTATAAGGCTCTATTATAGTATAGCCACATCTGGAGCTAAAATTCTTCTATTAATTATATACTTTTACCACTATAAAGACAAATTCAGAGACAGCTACTAACATTTTTGTTGTTGTTCTTATTCCGTTTTTGACAGCCTGTGTTTTATTTCTGGAGAAATTTGATTTTTAAAGCAGCATTCCTGATTTTTATTTCCATAAAAACAGTAACACAAGCATGAAATCTAAATATTTAGTTTCCCTATTCTAAAATCATGCTATCCATAGCAATGTAAAGTATTAAGCTTTTTTTTCAACCTTTCAATACTTTGCATACAAATACAGTATTAAAATAATGTATCTGTCTCGTTAAAAGAGTTACAATCTACTTGGGAAAGAAAGAAAGCAGTTAAACAAAAAACAAAAAACTTACTCAGTTCCCTAGTGGACACTGGTTCACATCACAGAATCACCAAACAATTTGTTCCCTCCACAGTCAAAAAGCAGAACCAAATTTGATCAGCATGGTGACTTAAATGCTGTATTTTCTTTGTGCAATGAGGGTAATTTTTCAAGATCAGGTTTGAAGTAGATTAGTGCAGAAATATGAGCTAAGCCTTCACTCTTATCATCTGAGTATGGATAAAGGATGCATTCACCCAAGAGCACCGCAAGTTATTTTCTAAGAAAAATTTTTCTTACCTCTTTTTTTTCGCGTGTGTGAGTACAGAGATCATCACAATGAGGTAATAAATGGAGACTAGCAAACAGGTTTGACAAGTGAACATTCGCTGCACATATGTACCTTTAAGAGGAAATACTAGAAATCTTGTTTCTTAATTTTAAATCTAATTTGTGATCCAAGAGGTAGGCTTCTTTCCTAGGCAAATACCTGTGCATTAGAAGAGGTCAGCATGCTTTTAAATTACAGGAGCATTACAAAGAAATACCAATCCCCTCAAATGGGGAATGAATTCCATCCGACCAAATCATCCTTAGGTGGTCTCCTCTAACCCCTGGTCAAGTCAGGTTAACATGGACACAATGGGCTGAGATCCTGACTTCAGTATGAATTCTTTTAAAAGAAAGTATAAATGGCAAACTTTTTTTTCCTTAATCATATTTCTTCTGTTTTGCTTTCACTGATTTTTTACTTATTTATATCAAAATAAAAAAAAATGCAAGTGTTCCATGCCTATACAGCTGAATTTGCTGAAACACTGATGATTTCTGAACTATTTTGCTTTAATAAAATTACCAATAAAAATATCGAACGAGCTTTACCCATGAAAAAGAAAATATAGCTGTTATGTTCCTCATGGTGGACTTTTTAAACTGTTCTATTGAGGAAAAACCTTTTATTTATTTATAGCATGTTTTATCTTCCTAAATCACTTATTTCAGATTATTAGTTTGGCCCTATATGCACATACATGATCACATACACACACACAGATATATACACACACACACACGCAAAATGGTAAAAAAAAAAAAAATCAGCAGACAGACAGAAGCTGTGTAACCAGATTACATCACAGGTTACGATGGAAATAAATAAAAGAAAACCTCTTTTGCTTCTATAGCGTGGTATTTTAGTGGTGATGGTTTGACTTTTGGCCCACACACATATGCCAATGGCAAGGCTAACTCTAGGGACTAACAAAAAAGAATGTGTGTTCACAGCTGTACAGTACACCAATACAGATTACATGTTTTCAGTGTTGCGGCCACAACAGAATGCTAATTAACATACTGGAGTGATGAGAACGGCTGTAAGGGCCTTATTGTTCCATTATTTCATGCAGCCCAGCTGCCTTTGTTTATGTCACTTATCCTCTCGTGCCACAGGTTTTTACTCCAAAAATACTATCCCAATACAACGTTAATATTTAAAAAACAAAGAGGTGGCAGATTGTCATTTTTGTGTCAGTCTCAAACTGCAGAACTGTTAAGCTGTTCTGGTTCGGTATTTAGAAATAATTTAACAGCCATATTCAGACACTGCCTGCATTCTAACATAATGGCTGAATACTTGAACCAAGCAAATGCATAACTATCCTGACATCACTTATGAGATTTAGATTGGTCAGTTAATGGAAGTCTTTACCAGAATCAATACCATAACAGCTTCTTGAAATGAACGTGATTTTTTACACAGAGTGCTGTGAACAATAAGTACAGAAATATCCTACCTTTGTATACAGCACAAAGGAACTGGGATTTGAAATTAAGAAGCAATTACAGTTTTTTGCAAAGTAATGTTACAGTTGATTATTAGAAATAAACACATACAAAATAAGCACTTTTTAATAAATAGCTGGAGAATATTAAAATTCCACAATCCTATTATTCCTTTTTTTCCTACTTTTTTAACAGCCATTTTATCTGCTAGCTTGGTTATCATGTTGCTGTTAAGGATTAATATTGATGATTGTTGCCAACAATGGTTAAATATTGCAGAAAAACACTTTTTATGAAAGAGATGTAGCCCTATCTGACTGTAAGTAATATTAGTTATGCCTGCTGCTTTGACTTCTTTGATTGATTTATGAAAAAAGCAATGTTAAATGCCATTATTATTCTTATTTGTATTACAGCACTGCCTGAATGTCTTAGCTGATATTGGCCAGATTCGGATCCGGGACCCTGCACTACAGCTGGAGAGACAATAACTTCCTAGTACAAAAGAAGAGAACAGTCCCTGTCCTCGGAAGCTCACGACTGTCAGCTCTGATCCCAAAAACATTTATGTTTCTGAACAGAAGAATCCACCACTACGGCCCCATTGACTCCTGTGAAACCACACAGTGGGTTAAGTTTACTTTTGAGTTTAAAGAAACTAGTAAGGTTTTATTTAGTGAGCAGCAACAAGTGTGCAACTTAATGTGAAAAAATGCGAAACAAGGAAAAAAAAAATAAAAAAAAAAAACAGCCAAAGAAAACCAGGGCACTGGTGGTAGGAAGCTCAATGTACCACTACCTGGTTACAAGTCAAAGTTTCTTTCCCTCATTTACTTGGTGTAAACAAAAAGGAAACATTAATGATAAAGAGGTTTCCAAACAATTTATTCCATCAGTTGCCTGTAATTGCTGTCAGAGCTTGAGCTTGGCTAGAACCCGAAGTGCTAATGGTGCATTTCTTCTTCAAATTAAAAAAAAAAAAAAAAGAAAAAAAAAGAGGAAAAAATCTAGTTCCAGTTTCACAAGTTTAGCTTTACCAACAAAGGGTGAGAGAGCTAACAACATACCTGTCACCTCAGACGTAACCAGCAAACAAAAAATCAGAAAGGGTAAGTCTTCCCAAAAATGTCATCTCCCTAATCACACATACTGTTGTTAATCACGAAGCATACCAAAATCCTGAAAACATCCAATTGAGTGAACAAGCTCTAGTTGCTTTTTAATGAGTTTAACTGGTAATCTCAGATAAATGTGGAACTCCTTGAAGTGTCTGTCTTATGTAGGGCAGTAATGAGAGGATTTAATGTTTTCTACAGCCTACACAGCTTATAACGGTGAACATGCCACAGGTGTGGTACAATCTAATACATAGTAGTTTCTCAGCTATGACCATTCCCCTACTGTGGACAGAACATAGATTTTTTTAATTGGATCCAGGAGCTAGCTAAATTACCCAGCTGCTCTGTGTTTAAGCCCCCAGCTAGTTTATATACCAATAATAATAAACTTACTATAATAGCAGCCTAGTCTATTACGGTGTGTTTCTCGCTCAAACTAAAAGTGGGCCACTTTTACTTCAGCTATGTTCGTGGATGACACCCCAGGATTTGTCCCCTCCTAAAATTGTAAAAACATTCTAAAAAGATACAAGTCCATGCTTAATTAATGGAGTTTTGTTTTGTTTTCCAATACGATGATCTGTAGGCACACAATATTATAAGCCTATCAGTTGGGAATACATTGGAAAGTTGGCTTTTTATCCATGCTTATTTACCACGACAAAGTGACACCTAGTCACAGTCACAAAATGCAGTACTGACAATGGCCTCTTAATAAATTTTGCCTGCTACAATTGTAGGTACTAAAAAACTTCTCTCCAGATAATCCACTCATGCATTTATTTAAAAAAATAGCATTTAATTCTGACATCAATTAAATAAAATTGTTTACAGTATGTAGTAGGTGTGTTTTTGGAACTGTAATAATCTATTCTAAGAATGACAAGTGCTGTACAGAGATGTAATAACTTTTACCAGACAAGCTAATATACTTGTAGAAAAAAACAGACAAGATTTTGGGACCAGAAAAAGGACTTGTTTGCTCTAAAATGTAGCAAATTTTTCCCTGCAGAGATATCTGTTGGTTTAGTAAAATGCTACATCTCTATAAACTTTGTCTTTCTGAAAACACATTATAAAAATAATTGTAAAATTAACACTTAAAAAAAACCAAACAACCCAACCAACCAAAACAAACACAGCACCAAAACCAACAACAAAACACTAGAGCTTACATCGTGGCTTCCTTTAAGATAGGAAAAACACTTCCATGACTGAACTTTATCCACTGCTTCGTAACTTTCGGTGCACTACTTCTTTCAAACTTATTTTATGAAATTCTATTGAAATTAACTTCTTGTAGCTTAGGCTGATAAAAGTAACAGCAACAAGGCACTAAAACACTAATAAACTGATTACAAGGTCACATAAATGGATATTCCTATAGCTGCTAGGCATAGTGCATAAGTAACTTCAGGTGCAAACCATAAAATACTGCAGTGTGTATGATGTAAGCACAGGCAACTACAAGGAAACAGTTGTCACATTTCAAAAATATAGAGCGTCTCTGTATTTAATTAGCCATTTAAGTTAAAATTATTCCCATCCTAAATGTAAATGTAAAATCGCTTGTAGAGCTGAATTTACAAAGCCTAAGAATTTTGTAACGGTGGCTCCAACTCTGCAAGAAAACCTTGCCAGTTTACACAGGAGCTACAAGACTCTCTTACCTACATCATATACAGCATCCTCACTCTACAAACACAGACACTTTCAAAATAACTCTCTAAAAAGGGTACTTCTGTTTTCCTAGTCACTCCCAGACAATCCTCAGTAAGAAACAGACTTAGCTTGAAAATCCTCGCTTGCAGACAAACCAGTCCAGGCACTATATAGCTGTCACAAGGCTGACAGCTTACTGTATGGAGGAGATCATACCTTCCCCACAGAAAATCCCATGGGAAAGGCTGGAAACAAAAGAAATCCTGATATGATCCACCCAACTGAGCACGGCAGCAGTTGCCTTCTGCTGAGAGGACTAACCTGGCAGCCCCATCAAGCCTATCATATTGAACCCCACCCCAGCCCTCCTCTTTCCAAAACACCACCAAAAGACCTCCACGCCTTGCTCATGCCCAGGTCCCAGTGTCCCCCTGCTCTGTGCCATCACACGCCACACAGAGCAGTCAAGTTTGGCCTGGGACTGGGATGAGCTAGCCACTTCAGTCCTACGTGTGGTCATGGAGCAGCAATCCACGGCACAGAGGAGTCCCACTGGAAAGCGCACTCTCCAGCAACAGCCTAGAATGATGGCCCTCTCCTCACCAGCAAAATTCGTAGCTGCTCCACAAGGGAAGCAGATAGCAAGTCAAGGACATCTGCACAGGGGCTTTGTGCCTCCACACAAACTCTAATCCAATTACAGCTATGCTTCCATGGATCCTTAAGAGGCTCCAAGAAAAAGATGGCTTAAGGCTTCAGCTGCATTCCTTTTTCCTGGTCTTCATGGACCAGAAGTTGGTGATTTGCAGCTTCCTATAGTTTCCAATCCATCCATCCATCCCTACCTGCCAGCCTCCACTCCTTCCCCCACAGTACTCCATCATCAGTCAGTTCTTCAGATGCTTGCCAGAGATCTGCTTTGTTCTGCATCCAATTCCAAGTGGCTGTACATAATAAGAATTTCATTCCCATGCCTGTGCTTTCCGCCTGGGAAATAGAATCCTTCATGCCATTATCCTTCTATATTGTCCTCAGACCGTATGGGAAAGTTTCCCCAGTAGTCCAGAAAACGGAAGCCTGCTACAGAAGCTGGGCCGTCCATCTGCAAGAAGCAGCTTTCCCACATCAGTATTCCCCTTCTCTGAGAAAAAAAAACCTGTTGCGTTTCAGCTCCCTAGTGCAAAAATCAGAATTTCCAGACTTAGAAATTACGTCGTAGAGCATAAGGCATTCCCTTGGCCTTAGAAAATCCCAAGGCCAAGGGAGCCTTGGGGCTGGATTCTGTAGCTGAGGAAGCATTATTCTGACCGAGCTCACCCTCTCCTACACGACCCTTGGCAGGCGTGTGCTTTCCACACCAAATCACAGAAAATGTGATGGCTTCATCATTTAAGTTTTGCTTAAGTTTGGGGGGAGGTGTGTGTGTGTGAAGTTTTACTTAAATCTGGAGTTCAAGAGAACCCAAAGTTCTGCAGAAGTCCGGTGATTTTGGCACAAACTCAGGAATGCCACATTGCTGAATTGACACGGCTGTAGCTCAACCATAGATGTCCAAAGCCACATTCCCTCCAGCCAACTGAGTTTTTTCCAGTGCTCGCAGCACACCCAAAGCATGCACTATTAATCAACTAATGTAAACCGTGTTATGGCTTATTATGTTACAGGCACTGGATTTCTGTGTTTGGTGGTATGATTTTGTTGCTTCAGAGGCATATTTTTAAAGAAAACGCTGCTTCAGTTGGGGTGGATTTGTGAACTGCCAAGCATAAAACACGCGGCAGCCTTTTAAAGCAACCAACTGGCGTTACCATAACACTGTCATTTAATGTATATGAAGTTATACTTTCAAATACTCAGACATAACTGAGTGCTTCAAATCCCTTATTTGAAGAACAACAAAATAATAAGAAATAATAATAATTATAGCAATAATTGCTTAGTATTTGTATGATAAAAGTGCTGAAAAGACATTAACTAATTAGTGCTCACAACACCCATGTGAGGCAGAAAAGTATAATTATCCACATGCTACAGATGGAAGACTGACAATGTGGAGTTACCTGCCTTTCTGAGACATGCATGAGGGGATAATCACCTAATGCAAATTCATCAAAAACCCTATGGGGAAAGCACCAGTACAATGGTCACACAGGTTCCGTTTCCTCCCTGTGAGCTCGGAAGCAGCGAGCGTGCATCGGGGAGGGAAGCAGCATGGAGAGGCGTGGGACAGACATACGCACCTTGCATCTAGAAACTGTGCAGAGAGGAGACAGAGACAGCTGCACAGATCATTAAAGGCAGCCTGATTACTTGAGCTTGACACCTTTTTCTAGTCGCAGAGCCAGGCCGGTCAGCCGAGTGGCTTTTACAGGAGGAGGACACCTGTACTGCACCCAATTGAATACACAGCTTTTGCAGCACAACCTTTGACCACGTACTTAAGATTCAAATGAATCACTTTCACAAATGAAACACTTTCATTTGAGGTTTCCTATACTTTCCTTGTATCTCTTCTGGGAGTCAGGTAAGCTGGGCTTATTGTACACGGTACATTCTGACAATGGCTCACTTAGTGGGTTTTATTTTTTCTTCTCCATAAGACTGTTAGCTCAATTCTATATAACCAAGAGGTTTGGGTAACTTGCACAAAGCACGGATAAAACTACCGCTACCAATCACAGTCAGAGGCTGATCAAAGCCAACATTCATTAACTTTGAACACAAAATTGTCTGAATCCATCAGTAACTGCAATGGTGCCTAATTAGAGAAGGCATCGCCTATTGCAAAAGGCATGCTATCTAGCTGGACCATTGAGCAGTAGAGAAAAGTAAAAAGTAGCAGAATCTCATACGAAGGAATTAAAAACGCACAGTGATTTCACTCTTTATGCATGGCACAAGTTATTATCTCAAACAGTGGCATCGATAATAGGGGCCTTTATTTAGAGAGTGCTGAGCTTCAGCAATTCCCATTCACTTTAGGTGGAATTGAGGGTGCCCAGCAGGACTGAAAAACACAGTGACCAGCTGAACATTGTAGTGTGTGGTCCAGGAAGCTGGGAAGTGCCTGGAGAAAAAGGAAGAACCATAATTAAATACAAACCTAATGGAACACGGAGAGCCAGGATCCTGCGTTCTCCCCAGTAGCACTTTTACCAGAGTGAAACGAAGCAACAATAATCTTAGCTTTATTCCTTCTAGTCCTCCTTCCACATAAATAGTCTCGGAAAAACAACAGTGAAGCTATCAGTCCCAGGAAAGAAACTGCATGGAGGGAAACCTAAACAAAAGTTTTACTTCAAATTAGAGATGA
>CM030018.1:13641229-13643729 GCA_017639485.1 Pluvialis apricaria
GAAATAAATCCAGTAGGTTCTATTATATTACACATTAACAATATAAATATTTTAATATACTGTAAAATGTATGTGTTCAATGACTCATGTTAGGTTTGTGTGCTGTGGACAACCATCTTAACAACAATTTTTATATGGTCATAACTAAGTTTTTAATTTAACACCCCATTAAGACGAGGTGAGAGGATTCACACCTCTGTCAGCACTATTGTTTCAAGTCCATCTTCATCTGGGTGCAGATTCAACAAGACACGTTCCCCCAATTTACAATGCTGTCAGCTTGGAAGAGTGAACCACTTGCTTCTCTTCCCCCATGCGCATACAATGAAAATGAGGGTGTGCAAGCCAGAGTATTTTGTTAACAGCACATCACTTGCTAACATGCAGTAGATACTGTATGAATACAATAACAGTATTTTCATTAGCTGGAGGCCTTTCTGAAGAGTGAAATTCAGCTTCCTGCTACACATTAAGTAAAGAAAGATATACTAAGTTAAAGACAAAAGTGGTTGTTTTAAGCTAAGAGCAGAAAGTCCAAAATTTTACCAAAATAAAATACATATGCATGTAAAATGAAATTCTACCCACAGGTAGATTAATACCTGTGGATTCTAGTTGTTTCACTTTGCTATCAAACCTTTCCAGTTTGAAGGTGGAAGCGAGTATTCAACATACCACAAAACAGCCTCAGAAACTCCCGAGCAAAGCCAAAAACTTCCACATATCCTCGGGTTCTTTGCAATGAAGACTGTTCTTTGGGATGCAGAACAAACTTAGCTCATGCAGCTGTCAGTGAGAGCTGTGGATATCCAGCACCCATCCTGACCAGGCCTTCAGGCAACACTTTTCTGCGTGAAAGAGAAATCCTACTCCATTTCTGCCACTGGCAGTCTTCTGACACAGAAATAGCCATAATTCAGTTGCCTTCAGCTGCAGCCATGAGAGGCAGAGAATAAAAAGGTGCAGATCCACCATGCAAAGTGGAATCCCACTATGCACACGCTTCTGGTGCGCCAGTGGGTGAAGAACCCAGAGGGTCTACTGTCACACATATCTTCTAGCGTCCGTTCTGGGGTAAAGCCCCAAAACTTCCTACACTCAAAAGAAAACGTCAGCCATGGGGAATGATGCCAGACAGACGTGAGAAGCGGTCTACCCCTCCTCATTCCTGCAGCTCTCCGTTCAGCTGCTCTACAATCGACCATGAGAATTTTGTCTTCTGCATAACATGGGGAATTTGTCTCCTGTACTAATTTTGCCCCTTCTGCATGCAGAAACTTCAGAGCATTAGCAGTGCACAGGTGATGGGGTCTATTCAGAGGAATACTAGATTTTGCTTCTTTTCCTGGCTCTCAGAAAATCTACATTGTTGAGTAGCTTGTTACTGAATCAGGCACTTATTGTATGTACAGATTACATAAACAAGAAGGTCAATTTTGTTTCAAACCTATATGAATATGGTTCTAGGACTGAATTAACTACTGATTGAAAAGTTACAGATTTTCAGCTAGCTAATCATATTTTATTTCACTGCATGCAGACAGCAGTGCAATGAAATTAGCTGTTTGTTTGTACATTTTGAAAAATGTTTTAACTTCAAGACTAAAGAAAAAAAACAGGAAAAATTTAATGTATGTCCAGGTGAGATTGCTAAGGTAAAAATAATCAGGTGATAATAACTGAGCATAGCTCAACAGAAACTGAGTTGTTTACTCCTGATTCTTGACCATGCTCTTCCTTTCCTCAAAGTGTGATCACCCTTCCTCCACCATGAATTCACAGTTCCAAAGCATAGCCTTATCTCTCTCAGTGTAAAAACAATCCCAGAGATGTTGCCTTTGCTTACCCGGTACAGAAATACAAATGCAGATGCTTTAGCAAGCTTTTCTCACATCAACTATCTGGTAAGAATACACATAGTAACAGTACTAGTTCTTCTGTAAAGAAGATATGATATTTTACATAATTTCGGTCAAATTACGTAGTACCAGGTTGTATTTGTTTATGACAGTTGAATCCTACCTCAAGTATGTATATTGAAAACATCTGAATAATCCAGAACTACTGTTTTCTTAAGAAAAAGACAGCTGTAAAAGAGGTATCAAAGATTATGCCTGTGGGAGGGGGGAGGATAGTGGTACTTCCACAGCCCCTTATTGTTCTATCATATCTAATCCTCAGTACTAGTGCCCATAACGATTCCCAACTGGTAGATGAACTACTTTGAACATCCCTGAAGCAGAATTGCTACCCACTAATGTATCAGCTAAATGTTAGAAGACTCCTAACTCCCCCATCTGTGTTTTACCGCCCCAGAGGGTAAATACATTGAACAGTGATTCCCTTGCCTGGCACACACTTTCTAAACCTTACTGGCAACTGTTGTGATTTCCAGTCCAAGCAGCTCTGCAGTCAAAATCACCAGTTTCATATGCTGCAGGGAACTAAACACCTACCTTATTAAAATACTGCCCTCAGAACACACTGTAGTTATGTATTG
>CM030018.1:13653729-13678729 GCA_017639485.1 Pluvialis apricaria
TCCAGCCTGGCCTGGAACACCTCCAGGGATGGGGCATCCACAGCTTCTCTGGGCAACCTGTTCCAGCGTCTCACCACCCTAAGAGTGAAAACATCCATATTCTCCTCTGCCACCATAGTCTTTCCAATAAAAAAAAGCATCTTAAGTCACAGGTATTTGGTGTCCTTTCTTTGAAGAGTATTAGTTGAGGCTAGGAAGAAAAAAAAAAAAAAAAAAGGCCTTCAACCCACCATACCAGCTGTTTAATGACCCTCAGGAAAAAAGGTGTTTGTTTAATGCACAGATACATTTTAGCTATTAGTTGACACACCATTGCACCTATGATTTTTCTACCTCTGCAACAGGGAATAGTCTGTTTCACATGATTTTCAGGGATTGATCAAGAATGGATATCTTCTATTTATTCAGTTATTTGGGAGTCTCTTACCTTTCTGGGAAATATTTAAGTCAATTCAAGAATTGATCACATTGTAGGTATGATCTGTCTTACCTGCTGCAGCCAGGGCAGTGAAGTCTAGTAGTCTGTGCACATGTCCAGGGAGTGGAAACAGACATCAACACACTCTGTGGCCCAGGAGAGATCCTTTAACCTCTTTGCCTCAGTTTCTCCATCTGCAAAACAGGGTACAAACAACAGCTGATTAAACAGTATAAAACATAATTCACAGTAAAATTTTGAGTTAACAGCATTAGGAACACGTAACTACTTTCTGTTTTTGTCTGTCTGCAAAATTTGGAGCATATGTGCTGTACCAATATTAGCATGTCTTCACAGTCAACATCTAGAATGAATGCTTAAATATTCATTGACTTCAAATTTCAAATTGAAGTTTGAATCTGACATTCATTCTATAGATGTAACGGCATCAACCATTAATCAGGGAATAGCAATAAGACCATTCATTTTATATAATCTATGCACTGTGGTCAAAATGTATACTTCTGGATATATAATCTCAAAATTTTAAAGTATTAGCTGCTTAAGTAGATCATGTGGTACATCCCCTCCCTCTTCTAACTGGCTGATTTATGTAACTGAGCAACAAAACAAAAATTCTGTGATGTAGGTTCAGCTGTAACACTCACAATTTACATTGCATATTGAATCAAGTAAATATGTAACTCATGCAATCAGGGAACAGAAGAAATAACATGATTTAGGTAACCAGCTATGACTATAAATTTATAAATAATCCAAACAAAAAACTCTGCAAATAAAGATTTTTAAAATGTGTTATTCACTGAAGAATCCTGTAAGTAACCACTGAATAAGTACTTTGCACATTCATACAAAAAGAAAAACTCCAAAATGTACCTAAGGAGTCACTATGAATCGTTTGTTCAGATCTACCCACCCAGAGATTCTTTTTCCCTTAAACTACGTCTATATAAATGGAAATTTGAATTCTATAGTTTCTAATTTTGTGGATTAGTTCGGTTTTAGGCAAGTTACAGGAGTACCTAATGCAAAAATTTGAGCCACTAAAAGAAAAAAAAAAGAAATACAAAGTTACCCAAAGCATTATAGACATTACTTTACCCAAACAGTCCAACCCTGATGAATGCTATGTCCTCTCAGCTATGTCCTTCTGATCTCTTTCCCAGCCCTGTTTTTCAAATACGTACACACCTTCACCCAGGTGAGCAGACGCCACTGACCAACATGACCACAGTCATTAAGCACATTTCTTTCCTATGATTGCTTGAGTTGCCCAAAAATTTTGCACTTGCTAAATCATGGCCTGCTTTTCTCAACTTAGTTGTTTTTCTAGTTGCTGTTCAGTGATTAGAAATCTTAATCTTTCGAGAAATTAGTTATGGTAAAGAATGAGAAAAGAAAGGGGGAAATACAATTTAAATGAGCTCATGCCTTCTGCTTAAGCTCAAAGAAAAAAACTCAAACTTTGGAAACACAGTTTGCAGGTGAAGAGGAAAAATCCCGCATTGTGTCTCTGGAAAACAGAAAACAAGTGACACTTAGCAAGTTGTCCTATCTCAGACAGAAACAGCGTGGACAAATCTGGCCAGTCCGCTGGCACTTCTCTTTCTGAATTCACTAATAAAGTTTGAGAGGGGTTATTTTTAAAGCAGCTCTTAGAGTGTTCCAGCTCACTACTGTCAGCTTCAGATCTCAAATGTAATTTGATTTATAATTACATTTTAAAAACTAGCATTAAAATAACATTAGAGGGGTCATAATCTGAACTTTTTAATAGTTAAGCACGTAGCATAAATTTAGAAATGGATCTCCAACAGGATTCATCTGGAACATATTCTGACCAGAATTCCTTCCTTCGACCATTTCAGTACTCTGCTGAAGCTGGCATGCCAAGAAGCCATTGTGGAGCCCTGTATTTCAGTGTTGTTTCAACTGTAAACTGAGTGAAATACACTGCTGGACATTTGTTAGTCGAAGTCTTTGCTTGCATTATAGTCAGGCCCATGTTTGTAAACACCGATGGGTGAGAAAGTGCCAGAGAACCTGGCATTAGGCTTCTGCACTGAAAAGACACTACGTTGCATCCCTTGTAAAATCCAGTTGGCTCCATCGCTCCTGAGCTTTGGAGTGGCTTTGATTTTCTTAGCCTCTGTGATACAAATTTATTTAGGGGCATTGACTTCTAGGAACTACTCAAATTGGTCCAGTTATGCGCGTGCCAGCCAAAACGCACGTACAGTGGAAAAGCAGTGGTCCCAACAACTGTTAATACATGGGTGTCAGCCGAGAACTACCTGTCTTCCCAACTGTGCAAACAACTCAAACTAGCATTCAGTGAATTTCACAATATTGTACCTGTAGCTGCAAGCCTGGCACCTCCTGAACGCAAGATGGGGTTCAGATGGGACACAGGCTCCTTGCAAAATTTGCCGCCTTCTCCAAGTCCGACCTTCTGATAAGAAAACTTCCCAACTAATCAGTTCCATGCTGCTGCCTGACTACAACTTCAGAGGCAAAAGACAGACAAGGAATTCAGTTTCTGAACGCCAGTGCTAAAGTAAATGATCTAGTTAAAAAAAAAAAAAAAAAAGGCTGTGCCTTAAAACCAAGTTTGAAATTTTATAGGCTTTTACTCCATAATTTCTGCTTGAGCCTTCTGTTATTTTTAAACAAATCTAATTTCTTACAGCTGTGAAATTTACATTTTAAGAGTGTCTAGTGGCCATGTGCATTAATTACTTTATTGTAATATTTTAATGAGTTTGGGGTTCAACTCTGAAAGAATCCTGCTGAATCCTTGTTTCCCCACAGAATTACACTAGAACCTGACTGAATCACAACTTCACACACCCTGAACCAAAACCTGATGGACTTGCGCAATATTTTCAGTTGTCTTATAAAGTCCCTGAACTTTAAAACTGGCTCCAAATTTTAGGACAAATTTTAGGTCAGGAGCAGAGCTGGGCTTTGAGAAAATTTTATTTAGAGCTGAACTTGCTGGCTGAACCTGATCTCAATGGAAACAGGCAGCAAAATATGAAATTCAGCTGTGACAGCTAACATTTGGGCCAGTCTTGTTCTTAATGACACTTATGCAATGATGCAAAGGCTTCCATCTTAGTATATATGACATAAATACATTTAAGGCTAAACGATTAAACCCCCAAAGACTACGTAGGTTCACCAGGGAAGATTGGAAACGCACTACTGGAAGATTTCCACTTTGTGCAAAATAGTTGAAAAGCATTACTATATCTATACTTCTGCCACGGTATTTCCTTTATGGATTTTGGTGGTTTGTGTCACACTAAATTATTTCTTCTTCATCTGTGAGTGTGCATAAGTAGTGGTGGGAGATAAGAAAAATAAGACTGTTTTTTTCAGGCGGTTTTCAGCCAGGACTTAGTGTTTGAGCTTGCCACATTGCAGGTGTAACTATTCATTCTTGGGGACTGAGGCAGAAACCTTCAGACCACTGAGGATCTCTGCAATTTCAGCTGGAGAGATAAACCTTCTTGCGGCATCCACATGCACTCTAATTCTCTATGAATAAGCTAAAGATGCAAATACATAACACACTGAACAATGGGTTCAAGTACAAACACAGATAAATGCAGGAAAAGTGGGACTGACTGTTTTAGTTGACTGTGGCAATAGCAAGAGGTTCATCGGTTGTCAAGTGCAAAGGCACTCGCTGCACCCACAGAATCGCGCTGGGAAATCTGACCATTTATGTCCACAACTCTCACCTCTCTTTGCTAGGGCAAATGCAGAATTTTAACTTCAATGAACTACTCAGCTTTTAAAAAAGCATGTTTTTAAACCACTTACCATAAGAGCAACAGTTATTATTCAGAACATGCTTTTTATCAGATTGAAGATAAACTTTATTATAACTGGTGGAGATGGTATCAATGATTTGTGGTCTATGAGAATTCTGTAATGAGAAATGGTAATCTGTCTTGGGGCAAACAATATTGTTCTGTTTACTATGCAATTAACAATATTAAGTCAAGATTCTATAACTGATAGCTGAAAACAGGGGTGGGTAGGAAGAAACTGGAAGCACTGGAAACTTTCACAGGACAATTATCTGAGGACTATAAATTATTTGTGTTGCTTTCGCCTGACATCCTTTCTCATCCTTACAAAAATGTTCCTTACTACTCCAGAGATGTTCACTGTAAAAGTATCCAGACTGTAAGCAGTTTGGGGCAAGGCCAGAATCTCCTGTCACAAGTACTGAATGCACAGGATAACGCAGTATTTTCATTTTCAGAAAAACGGCAATAAAATCACCAAAAAAACCCCACCAAAATGGTTTTACTTTGGAAAAGGTATGATAAATGAACAAACAAGAATGACAAAAAGAGAAGTGAGACCTAATCTCTGATTCCTGGCGTATTTGGTGTAAAATCAAGACAGAGTATCTCCCTTCGATTTAATTTCTTCTTTAATCTCATAGCCTGAGTCCCATACCTTTGTGTGACTGAAACCCCGTACTTCTTGTTTACTCTTAGATCAGCCTTAAGCAACCACCATATGGAGCTGCGAACACCACAGACATAGCAGAAACAGTCCTTAACTAACGGTCAGAGTAAATTGTATTGGGAGTCAAGTGGGGCCACTTTTCAAGTGGCTGGTTAAGACAAGGGCTGACCTATAATGGAGCTGTTCTGCAAAACAATACCATTTTTACTTTATGTTATAAAGTACAAAACCATAAATATGATTGACCACAGAAATCTCACAGCCTTTTTCTATCCTGTTGCTTAGCTGTACACATGCAGGCCTGCCCTTTTGGCCCTGATTCTGCAGGTTTTGAGGTTACCTCAACGGGAACTCGGGACAGCACTTTCCCAGCGAACAAGCAAGACCTATAAAGCGCTAGGGTCTTTCTTGCTAAATTGATCTTAAAAAAAATGAAAAATAAATAATCAAATGATCATATTCTTAAACTAACCATTTCAATTTGTAGCTCTCTGGAAATGCGATGCTCCACAGAGAGCTGCATTGCACCCAGCAGGCAAAAGCCACATTTAAGACAGCACAAGGCACCGGCGCTCCGGCAACCAGGACACTACACTGAAGTGACTGCTTCTGGCAGCCTTGCAGCCCCTCTCTGGCACCTCTCGCCCTTAAGGATCGGTGTCTTAAATTCTCATATACCCCTGAATAATAACGTCTGGCTGATCCAGAAGATTAGCAGCTTATTCCACCTTTGTTCTCTGCCTTCTTTTAAGATGAGCAATGAATGACACCACAGCAGGCATAACCCTCCGGCACAAAAGCGAACAAAATTGTAGGACATTTTAAGGAATGACATAAAACTTAACAGAGAGTTTTAGAAGGGTATTCCTACACCGAATCTCTATATAAACCCAATGCTACACAGAAGGGCTCTCAAATTCTCTTTACTTTCCCAAACATTACAACACAAAATCACCATCAAATGTCTGCAAGAGCAACCTCTTTAAAACTGATAAAAATACAAACAGTTTTAATAAAGTGTGCAGTAAGTTTGGGGGCTTCCTTTGCACAAGATAACACTGAATCAGAGAGTTTCACAGCAATAAAACAAATAGATACAGTAAAATTAAAAGGGAGGAAAAAAAAATGATGGGAGTATAAAACTCCATGTTCCTGTACATAATATGCCAGTGATTGGTGGAAGTCATGCACAAACTTCTAATTTTTAAAAAATGACTGTTTTGAGGAAAGACGCTCAATAATTGGTATTTATAGTGCTTAATTCCTTTTCCTGAGGAGGTCCTGGGTCTGTCATTGTTCATTGCTATTCTTCAAAATTTACTCCCAGATTAAGAACTTCTCCCACACTAATAAACAGGTATAATAATTTTCTCCAGAGAGCAATTTTTTTTATTTCAGTAATTAGCCTACTTAAATATTTTAATGGAACTTCTGACGTACAATAGCACAAAAGGTCCTCTGACCATAATATAAAGTGAGAGATGAGATCCCTAAAAACTTTTGTATGAAGGAGGTCTAGGATTTACAAAACCTATCAAGCAGACAGCTCTCAAACTATTTTTAAAGGTCATAAATTAGGTACTCTCTTAAATGTAATTCAATCATCCACTGTTATAGTAGCTTGATTCTATTAGTTGTCCTATGCATTTTACAAAGCAGAACTCCATTAACATTATTCACTTATAGTTTCCCTCTATAAGTGGATATTCTGCTCAACAGGCTTTAAATAGAATTTTTTTTTCCCCCCTGAAATTGCTATTAAGCATACTTTTACTCAAAGGGCAAAGTAGGCATAGGATTATGCTTGTACTTCATGCAAAGGATACATTTTCAGCAATCAGAACCGCATTCCTATGAAGTAAAAATACTCTATATAAGCCGATTGTTTCTATCCCTCCTAACCTTGCTCAATAAGGACTCTATTCTGATCTTTTGAGTTACACACAAGTTTTCCAATTTGGCTGAATAAAGGTATCTTGTTGGGCAGCTTGATGAGCATATTCTGTGTCTCGAATTCTGACCTTGGCACGTTCAAGGTGGATCTCAATTATAAGACGCTGCTCAAAGGGAAAAAAAATATTTAAATTAAAAAAAAAAATTTAAAAATCAGGATTTATTTTACTTTCTTCAGTTAAAGAATGCAGAATGGAACTCCTGCTTTTATACAGCTTGCTTTTGTGGACCAGTGAAAATATAGACCTTGATAATGAGACCACAACACATGTATAGCCACAAGTTTTTCAGAGCAATTTACCTAGCCTGTAGTTGTATTTCAGCTTCAGAAATGTCTATTATAGATCATTCATCTCTGATTTCATGTTGTTTTCACTGTGAATAAATGCATGCCCTCACCTCTCACAATTTAGATGACTCCGTTCTGAACAATACTAAAAGATACACGAGTACATGCAGAGGAGCACAGTGCTGGGCCAAACCCCATATCCCGTAGCCAGTCTCAAAGCAGCTTAGCCATCTTGTGACATTGAGCTGCACGCCACAATAATCTGACACCTGAACAGCCCCTGCCACCCACTGTAATGGTGTAGTTGCAACAGCACAATCTGTACATAAAAATGTGTATGTCTAGAGAGCCAAATCCTCCTTCAGCTGGTTACCATATTCTATGGTCATGTCTTACTTCTTAAAACAGGACAGATGGCAGAAATCATACACTGTTGTTCTTTTCATTGGCCATGCCAATCCCAGATAATCAAGTCAGTCAGTCACCAGCAGATACTCTTTTCTCAGAGGAAAGGGTTGAATTTCATCTGACCACTGAGCTCCAGCTTGCACTTGAGGTTCTAATTTTCTTCTGGTCTTAGCCCATTTCTGTCTCGCTCTGGCACACACTGCCCTAGTAAGTACATTTATTACCTCAGTAATTCCTCTGGGGGCTGTCTTACTTTCACGTTATATCTGGACTCACATAAGCATCTCCCCATTTTACAAGGAAACATTTATTAGCCTCTGATAGGAGTTTCCTGTTCCATCATGCCGAATCCCATTGTCTGTTATTCTTCAAAAGCAAGCTAACAAGTTGCACACTCCTGGGCAGCTCCCGCTTGTGGCGTACGAGCGCTGGCGGCACAGAGAAGGCGCATGGGGGATGACCAGGCCTTCTGGGTTTTCTTCTGATCTTGTTTGCAAACCCTTGTTCAGCTGACCACACACACAGTCATAGGGGACCCTTACACTGTGGCAGCATTCACCAGATACCCGCCGCGCTGGGTGGCCCAGCAATTTCTAGGGTGCCCCATTCATGGTCCTTGTTCACACCCTTGGACCGGTGCAAGAAAGGACTATGAAAGTCTCCTTCACCTAAGGATTACTCAACTATGAGGCTGATCTTATTACTTTGGGACACTTGAACAGTAGAGGGTAAGCCCATCGGATCACAAAAACAGGGATTTCTGCTGTAATTCCTCCAGTTTCCAGCTAGTTCTCTTACTTCAGAACTGCTCATGGGGTTTTTTTCCTGGTAGTAGTGGGTCATCACTGCCTATTCCTATTTCTCCAGGTCCACCCTGCAAAACTCCTCAGTGTAGCAATTGTTTGCTAGAGCTGGTACTGTCAAAAAACCATTCAGCTTTCCACAGTGTTACACAGGAAACTATGGCCGTGATGCCCCCCCAACCATAGCACAGTCAGATCTTCAGAGGAGGTAAAAAAGTACAAATGCTAGAAAATAGAACTGCATGGATTTACCCCAGCTGAAGATCTGGACCCACCCTAGGGATAAGAAAAAGATTTCAATGCATAGTCTGTGTTACTAGAAACCATGCAAAGTCTCTCATCCACATCAGCCTCCTATTTTTTACTTCTATGTAACCAGAGAACATTTGTATTCAGCTGCTCACTTATAAATAAAAAACATTTTTACATGGGTGGATTGGAGTGGCTTTTTTTTCCCCTCTTTCGGTTCCCATTATTTTATATATTACACACATGTTCTGTCAACGAAGCTCACTTTGTTATCTGAAACATCTGTGGTACCCTGCTGTGGAGAAGGCCAACACTGCTGCTGCTGTTGCTGCCTGTCTTTATTAGCCACTGATTTGCTGATGTAGTCCTCCGACGGCGTGCAGTGCTCCGGTTCGCCTCTGTAACGCTGGGGCTGCACGACAGAAACAATGGGAATCTGTGAACTGGCAGAGAGGTCCTGTTGGTTCACAATATGGCAGTTACCGTCTATATGAAGATATGAAACCAAGGTTTCGCATGCGCATTCATGCAAGCACCGATTTTTATATTTCTAAAGAAATGTATGTGAATTTATATGTAAGCTGAAAGGATAACACCCTTGCAAAGAAGGTACATACCCATGAGAATGAAAGGACCTCCTACTTGAGGCTCCCACAAGGTCTGGCTGTTGAGCAGCCATAATATTTCTTAGTTTTTGGCCAAGTGAAAAGTTACCTGGATTGATCTCGCTTAACCTTCTTTTCAGGTGCTTTCTACCGTCACAGTCCTGACATACTGCATGGTCCCATGAAACTCTCTGGGATGTACTGTTACTGTAAAAATTATTACCTCCGGTACATAAGAAGTATGGATTTCTTATGGAGCCATGACAAGATTTTAAAAGATCAACTTGGAGATGAAAAATCTGTCTACGTTTCTTAAATAACATTTTTAGAGATAAGATATTTGGGTCATCTGATAGGAAGTAAAGCTTTTTCTATATATTTTATATGTTTACTCTCTGCCAACAATAGCACCTTGGTAAAATCAGCTTAACCATTTCCCTTCTGAAAAATGAAAACCATCGTATCTTTATATGGATTTCTTATGCATCAGATGAGTGAAATACATACTCCACTTAAGAATCTGAGAAATTGTTAACCACAAAACTTAACAAGAACACTCAGGGGAAGATGCAAGAACAACTCACGAAAACACTCACATGGACTAGGTTTGCAGCTGATGGTGTTCCTTTTACAGGTCTACTGTTTTAAGAAACTGCTCTCTAATACAAAGATAAGACAACAAGAAGTTAAAGGCGCTTTTCTTCCTTAAAAAAAAAAAAAAGATTTATCTATGAGATAAAAACCTGAGCTAAGTTCTGAATCCTGTAGGTAAACTCAAACCAGCTTTTTGTAGGTTTTCCTGATCTCCCAAGTACTCTCTGCCTGATTCAGAGACTTATGGTATGGAAACATCATGCGACTGCTGTCACAGATCTTTTACATGCAAGTCAGCGTGCATGTGTGTCCAATTCAAGATTCAAAATTGAAGACTTATGTGGAGATAATTATAAATGAAAATAAAACACAGCTTTTGAAAAAACAGCCCATTTTCTTTATAAAATAATTGATCACCTAGCCCCAGTAGGAAGGTTCAAAAGTTACTATATAATGAAGTGCTAGTAGAAAGCAGCTTGCTATATCTTTCAGGAGCAAGACCGTGATGACAAGAAAAAAGAATCAAGAAAATAAATGCCACAAAGGCATCTCTCTCCTCCTCACCTCCCTTTTGCTTGAAGGATTACTTACTTTCAAAGTTGTTTTATTTATATTACACAGCATTGCTACCTCCAAACCAGTTAAATGCCGTGCAAACATAGGAAGCATCTTTCCATATTTAAAGTCTGAACCTCATTTCCCATGCCCTAAAAGTAACTGAGATGTCACGGCAGAATATCACTGGTCTCCAAAATAGTCTTCGGATTACCCAACTAACAGCCTGGTGTACAGTAGAAGCAGCTTCAGAACTGTTCTCTAGCCAGCTCATCCTTTTCACCCACATTCACAGGGAACCGATCTGATAGTCACAGGTTGTCCCCCTGCTCCAAGTACATCCTCAGAGAGAGGAAGGAGATGGCGTACTGTTGCTACTGCCGCCACTTACTAAGGATTGACTTAGATATGGTATTTCAAATCCTCTGGAGGCCAGTGAAGTCACAGATGCTTTCCACTACCAGAGCAGTACAAAGTACCTGAGCAATAGCAAGGATCTGATCATAAACTTACAAGATTGTTCTTATTTGGGGGAAAGTGAAAGGAAGGAATAAAATTAATGTATAAGCATAAACAAGCTCAAAATTGGAAGATGAACTGAAAAGACAATTATCTTTATAAATTTTAAAACTGCAAACAGATTTCTGCAGGACAGTTTTCCATCTCTCCAGATCCTTCTGCAGGACACATGCAGAAGATAGCTTCAGGTTAGCATATTTCTTTATGTGAAGCTTTTTCCCCAAGATATTTATGATTGGGAAAAAAAAAAAAAAGTGCAACGCTATGTTGGAATGGTAGTAATTTCTCTTTTACCCTTTATGTATGTCACCGTCTATTGTTACTCAGTTTTTTTAACATTCATCTGAATATTTCATCCATGCAAAAATTAGTCCCAGCATCTTTTTGTCTGAATAATGTTTGGCGGTCATTGCTTCACAACTGCAAACAATCCTCTACTGCTATTGAGTGCTACAGTCAGACTCGTTTCACGCCGGAGGTTAGAATCTGATCCTAAGTCCATTAAATCACAGAGTCTTTTTAAAGTTTAATCTTGAGAGGATTTGGGTTGTAAACAAAGGACACTATACATGGGGAAAGAAACAACAGAAAACTATGAACTTATGACTCTAATACAACCCCAAGTTCAAATTTTGTTTGTGATTTAGCAAGGAAATTCTGAGCTTTCAGCAGCGGCGCACACGCCCTGGCATGTGGGCAAAGCTAAACTGAGCATTGATGCTCACATCCAAAACACACATATGGATCCCATTTTACTATAGACGTGATTCTTCATGTGCAAAACATGTGTATGACTGGTTTTCTTTGGCTTTTTAAGATGTGCTTCTTTTGTGGGGGCAGGGAGCAGAGAAGTAAATAAATAATTTGCGTGGTACTTGAATATACATTATCTATGAAGAGACCGGGCTGGGATTCAAGGCCAAGTAAAAAACCTGTACTTCAGCTGAAAGTATCAATTTCAGCAAACAACCAAATGCCAACAGTGAGAAACTTAGTCCACTATGCAGCTTCTGCAACACGTTAATCTATCCCACTCTAATTGCTAGATAGGAAAGGGAAAAAGGGCTCCAGATGCTAATAACTTGGAAGTGGTAATTAGAGAAGTCCACATTACCGCTGCGAGACTCCCATCCTCCCTTGATTGCCGAAAAGAAAATTTTGTCCAGTGGGTCTCCTTCTCGCTTCCAAAACATGCAGCACTTCTGTGTTCCTAAGCTGCATCTCCTTCTCACTGAACACATCAACGGGAGCTCGATTGGGCCTGAAAAACTTTTTTTTACCTTCTCCAACACTGGAGGATGCCATGTTTCCCATAAAAAACACAGGAAAACATTCACAAGGTTATAAGGTGATCTAACAGCAAAGTACCACAAGCCCCAACTTTTAGCTATATAAGATCAAAATTGCCTCCCGCAGTCCCAGTCTGAGTGTGACGGAGAACAAGTGAGTCTGACCCCCTTGCTTTAAAGGATAAATAACAACTTTAAAGGCTTGTTGAGCATTTATAATCTGTGGGACCACAGAGACAAAGTCAGTCTGGAAAGGGTCTGAATGTCGCATGAAAAAGTAAAAGGAAAAATACACTAATCACAAAGAGGGAATGCATTTGTATTATTGTATTGAAATAGCACAAGGCTACAATGACAGGTTATAAATTTTCCTCTTGGACTGTAACCAATATTTTCCATTTCAAGTAACAACAATGTAAGAAAGAGAGACTCAGAATTAATAGAAATTATGGACATAAATTGGTAGGTACTTAGGTGAAAGAGAACCTCAAATTCAGGTATCATTAAAGGAGAAAAGGTTAACTAACCCTTTGAGCAACCCTTGGATCCATTTATGCTGCTGACAAACTGACCAAAAAAGTATGCTTAGATTTTACTGATGATGTCCATCTTTATAGTTCTCAGACTCATGGCCCAGAATGTTACGGTAAATTCTTAGCAGTGAAAAGCTTTTTTTTGTTTCATCCCTGAAATTTAACATCGCACATAACACTAAACCTAATCTATGACTCCAAATAATAATAGCAGCAATAGTATTTATATGGTTCTGCAGTGATGAGAATTAAGTTACAGAAATTCCTCAATTCTGCTTTTTCTTATTTGATATGTCATTTCATTAAACAACAATCAATTATTGAATATGAATAATTTGAAATCAGTGATGTGCCTTAAGATATACATTCACAGACTATTAGTATTTTTCTTAACCTTTCCGTTGCTGTAACTGGCTATTGAAACATTGGCTGCTCACTTAAAAAAAGAAAACTAAACAAAAACAAACAAGCAAACAAACCAGGACTGAAAGCAAGGAGGCTGTTAGCCAAAGCCAATGTACATTAGCAAAGCTGGGTCCAGAAGATGAACAATCTCTCCTCCATTTTACGTCCCAATCCTACAGTTGTTTAGTGCGTGTAAATCCCTATGATTTTCTAACAGCTCCATTGAACCTTCGGAGATAAGTCTTATAACTGAAACTAAAGTTGACAAGTCCTTTTTCTTCCCTGTGTAGACTTCTAAAAGAGACAGACTGTGAATATTGTAAAAAAATAAAATCAATGCAAAGTTATTTAGCACAGGTGTTCCTCTTATTGTGCTACATTTGGAAAGCCCACACATTCAGCACACCTTCAATTCGCACACCCAGCTGCGTGAGGTGGTGGTCTATTGTTAGTTTAGAGGTTTGCAATAAAAAGCATGAAGTAATATTGGCAAGCTCAGGAACTCTTTTTTTTTTTTCTTATGATGTCTCCCTGCATCTATTTATCCAGTTCTCCTTGCTTTGTTTCTGCTTTTATATTTGGCATATTCAAAAAAGGGTCAGAATAGGTTTAAAAGATGTAATGCCACGCTCAAGCCTTTTGAACACTAAGAGAAAACCTCAAAAGGTTCACGCATAAGGGAACAAAGATATAAGGATAGCTTTGAACCTGAGGGGCTCTCTCACTGCAAGCAAGTGCATTGCCAGCATGTCACAGGTGTACACCACATGAGCAAGTGAAAAATAAAATGCGATTGTGAAGGGGTCTGATGCTGACGGGTCCGAGTCCAGAATGCATTAATCCCAGGGTGAATGTGTGCATCTGTTAGATATTTATGTAGTTCCTACTAGTAGTTTGTACAGATATCTAAGCAGGTGAACGTCAACAGCTTTGAAACCATATGTTAAAGGGAGGCTGTGAGATGGTATGAAAAGGCTATCAGGCATTACGGCTCTGACAAGGGAGGGCAGACACCTACTGACTATAATATCGCCCTGGTTAGTCGGGACCCCTGGGCCCTACATCAGACTCCTGCTGATTTAGCTGCACGACACTGGGACAAACAACTGAATCTTCCTCTCCATTTCCCCATCCTTGAACAAGAGATAGTAAATATGACTACAGAATGACAATTTTCTTTCTTCCCTTTCTAATTTCTAGCTTGGGGGGGTATTGTTTTGGGGTTTTGTTTGTTTGTTTTTTTTTATTCCAAAGGTTTGTATAAAACACAGTTGTGTTAAAACAACAATTTTTAGATGCTGACTTGAGTTTGTTGGAAGAAGACGGAGCCAAGGTCTCTGTCTCCTGGTAGTTACAGGAACACACTACAGAGGAGGACAACAAGTCCTGTTCCTTTGTCTATTTCAGAGTTTGTTTTATTCTTGTTTTTATATTTTAACTCCGAGTCACTCAGACTCGAGAATGGCATGCATCTGAACTTGGGTCATCCCATTTCCCAGGGCAGTCTCCTGACCACCAGACTGTACACCTAGTAGATACATATAAGCACAATTGAATCCAATGTATTTTCAGAAAGAAAAAAAAAATAAAAATCAGCTTTAAGAAAAACAATGCACTCCCCCAAACTGACATTTTGTCTATAATGTTTACTTTCTCTACTGAATATCCTCAGCAAGGAACTGTGAGAATTCATTCATCTTTGAATGAATTTATAAAACATGCTGAGAGGTCTCCGGCTGAAATGTGTGAATTTTTATTTTTTTTTTTTAATGATTAGCACAGAATACTAGAATCCAAAAATTGTCAGTTTACACACCACTTTAACCTAGACCGCTCAGTTTCTGCTACCATACATGACTTTTAGGAAATTAAAGGAAAACTGTTTTCACATTGAATGCTGAGTTTCTAAAGGAGGTCTGTTAGGAAAATTTTCCTTCAAATTAAAATTTTCTGTAAAATGGAGAAAACAAATCTCTCAAATCCCCTCCACTTCAAATAGCCTAGCAACTACCTTGAACCTTCAATGGTTCAAGTTACTCTCAAAGGTAAGGGAATCAAAAACTAGCTTTGGAGTCCTATAAGATCCTGTTGCTAGAGGAGTAATTCCACCTTTGAAAATGTTGGTGCAACTAAGTGCATTCATCAAGAGCTGCAATTTCATTTTGTCCTCAATGGTTCATATACATATACAGTGCTGGAGAAATATGCCTTCCTCCCCCTTTTGAAGTATTATGGCCTCACTGAAAAACATCCAGGGAGGACCCACCCACAGGAGATGGGTCTCATAGTTTAGTATTGCCCAAACTCTGCTCCCAAACATTACCAGTCCACAGTAAATCCCATGAATTTCAACAGCTCCACTAAGACTGCTGCTAAGTGCTTCTGAAAAAATCTAATCACACCTTTCCATCCTCTTGTATGTCTACCTTTCACAACATCAGAACACACACTCTCTATAGTAGCCCTTTTCAATTTATTTCCCCCATGCTTCCCTTCCCAAGAGGATATTATTCATACCCTACTCCTTCACAATGTAATCAGCTTGTTCCAGTCCTTGGCAATCAAACATTCACCCCTTCTTTTGGCCCAACCTTCAAGAACCTCTTGCAAGGGTTCTCTTGTAGCTCACCACCCCACAGGGTGGGGAAAGACACACCATAATTGCTCCACACTTGGTACCAGAGAGAGAATAAATCATGCTCGCCTTTTCTTACTTTGCTTTACTTTAATGAAGCACAGTTAACAAAAGAAGGTGTGTCTGTAAAACTGGTGATTTGCCTGAGACGCACCACCTTCGTTGTCTGAGGCCCCTTCGAGTGCTCTGCAGGACTCCCCTACTCCAGCACCTGATATAGCATGGGCAAATCTAGGTCTAACATTGCTGTTGCACAGCTCCACGGAAAGGGGAAAGTCACAAATGACGTCTCCACTGTGTATTAGAAAATATTAATTGAGATTTTTCATTCTGGGAGCTGTGCATTGCATGGCATGGCATCTAAAATATGCCCCAAAAATTCTGAGAATACAGGTCAAACAGTTTGATTAAAATTGAGCAAAATCAGTCTCTCATCCTTCTGTTTAAAAAATGAGAATTCATTTATTCAGCTTAATTCAAAGATTAAATATGATTAAAATTTCTATAAGATGTCTAGCTTTTCTGAAATAAACTGCAGTGGCCATCAAAATATTGATAGTCATTGGTAAATTACTTCTGGTGTTTAATCAATGTTATTTTTTTATCATCCAATTTTTTCTTGAAGTCAGCTTCTAACACTAAACTACATTTCATCAAGGTTGGTAAAATGTTTAGAAAGGAACAGATGTCAGAATATGGGGATTGCCAATAACACTGATGGAAGCCAGTAATTTCTTTCCTGTCCAAAGGCAAAAGAATGAAGAATAATCTAGACTGTATACAATAATACAAGATTTACTATAACATTAATGGCTATAAAAAGTAAAAGTATACAAAAGCTATCTCCATTTTTTTCAAGCCATCACTAAGGGCAGTGTTTTTCAATTTGAGACAATTTTTACTGGAAAATGAAAGGTCTATGTATTCTTAAACCTTTAAATATCCATAAAATACAGATGAAGACACAGGCTAGCATTAGTTGCTTCCAAATATACTTGTATATTAGTCTATTGTGTAAGTTAATAATTTTGCCAAATCTCAAAAAATGTGGATGCAATCTTTCCTTTAAGAAAGCTGCTCAGCTTGTTATTTACAGATTGTAACATTTACATAAGAGTTTGGTTTAACAAGAGATATAAATATAGATAAAACCCTTAGGACTTCATTCTTTAAACTGCCCTCTAAAAATCTGCCCTACAATTTGCACACTGAATTTTGTGCAGACTATTCTTGGAAGCCTTTTGTGAATTAGGGAGAACTGACTCGAAACAGGGGCTGGTTAATCACAATTTTGCAAATTGTACGTAGCAATCATCCTCACATTGTGAAATTCAGATCTATAAAATGCTGATGTTTTAAAGCTGAAAAATAAATAAGCTAAGTAGGACTACTTTGCTAAGGAAAAAAATAATAAGAAAGAGCGTAAGACCCCTTGCAAAGAAATCCTTAAAATAAAAATAATTAAAATAAGAGAAGTGGCATCATAAGTAAAGGGTATCTCCACTCCATATCTCAACTGCAAGCCCACCCTGGAGAAAATGTTACCACCTGACCCTTCCTGCCCCAGTCTCATATCAACACTCACCTGAACATACCGGGCAAATTCCTGCACTTCCAAGAATAAACCTGTGGGAGGTTTACTATTTTAGAAGGTTTCTGTCTATTTGTCTACAATCTGGAAAAGCCCTCCAGTTGAGGAATGACTGGTGAAACTTCACTCTTTCATGTGTCTATCACTGACTGTCATCTACGCACCCAATCAAAGCTGCTTTGATTAAATATCAGGACAGTCACTTGAGTATCAACTGCAGCAACATGGATACGATACGTTATGATGCATGTTGAATGCAAACACTTCAGAATAATAGCTGGCAACTAAATAGTTTGAGGGAGAAGGAGCAGAATTTATGTGGAAAAGATGATGCCTCAAAGACGACTTGTTCTGCTTTCAAGCTGCGGCTAATGTAACTTCATCAGCATTTAGAACAAAGCTGACTCAAGATTCTTTTCCACACAGGTTTTGCAACTCCTAACATTTAGTATAAATGAAGGTCTCTTTCTATTTATTTTCCCTTATCTGTTGCAGAAAGACCTTGCCAAACTGTCTGTTTTGAGCGTACAAGGATATGCTGAAATTAATATAAAATACTTTGTTATCAATGTAATTATACTAACAAGAACTTTCTATTGGGGTTCAGCTGTGACACAGTGTGCGCTGGGCGCCCTCCTGCCATTCCAAGCCCCCTCACTATGGACACAAGTCACAAACAGTGGAAACTCTGTTTTCCTGATGTTGATCCTCCCCAAAGGTCAGGTTTCTTACCTCAAACATTCCAGCAGTTGCTTAGACTGCAGTTCAGGAATTTTGTGTAACATAGCTTCTAGAAAGCAAATATTTATGTTAGTAAATACCATTAAAGTATTACTGTTATACAGGTATTCTTATTAGTAAACTGCTAAACATTGGAAAGAGAACTTTAAACTAAATGGATGGAAACATATTATATTTGTATATTAAACAACCCTTACCGTGTGTTCTGGTTTGAGGTAAAACAGGACCAATTTTGTTCAGGAACTTTGCTTCTTAGCTGGGCCTCTTCTAACTACTGAAATTAACAGCATATTGTGCAGACAACGTTCGCTGTCAGAGTGCTAAGGCCAATGTTTATAGCTGATGCCCAGACATGGTATGCAGAGAGGCTCCTGCTTATACTTATTGCTATAACACCCAAGGCCAACCAACTTTGTTATGTGCCCCGTTGGAGGGTCGGAAGCGGAAAAGCGTAATGGGGTCCCACATGCAGGGAGGAGCGGACAGGTTAGGTGACCAAAACCTGACCAACAGCGTATTCCATCCCATCTGCCTCATGCTCAGTATAAAAGCTGAGGGATCAAAGGGTCAGCTCAGCTCACTCTCTTTCTTCAATGGCCGACATCTGAGGAGGACTCTGTCTGTTTGTCTGCCTTTGGTCCCCATCCTGAATGCAGATCCGGAATCCAGTTCCCGTCATCACTGAGTCCAGCCTGGGACTCCCCCAGTGCCAGCCAGTGTCATGATTGTCATCCTGGGAGCTTGAAACGGTTTTGTATATATTTCATTATTTCCTTTTATTTTATTATTAATATTTCATTCAAGTAGTTTAGTTCCTTCTAAACTGATAAGACTTTTTCCCACCTCTGCCTCTGTCTTTGAAGAGGGGTAGAGGGGAGCATCTGTCAGTCCCATCTGGGATCCCCCACGTCCCCAATAGCTGATTCGGCCTAAACCAGGACACCATGTTACTTTACCATGCTAAGTGTTTTATCAAACACGAAGTCCACCCATTAACTCTTGTTATGGAAATTAATGTTTTTAGAAGCAATCCAAATTCAGAATTCATGCTGTTGCTACAGAGGGCAAGCAGAGGCAGAAAACCCTACCAAGGACAGAACAAACTGGCATTACCAGGATTCATAAAAGTAGTGGTCCAGGAAAAAAGAAAATTAAAAATAAAGGACACACAGGTACCTTACAGAGGGATGAAATAAGGACATTCCGCTTGAATGGGAGAGGCTTACATTCAGGTCTGCCTCTGAATAAGGTAGATCAGGTTCTCACATCAAGTATCCTGAGCATCAGACTAGGTTATTCCAGTACAGCACATTGACGCACCCACTCCTATTGGAGCTCACTCTTTTGTTGTCCTCTTTCCCTTTTTAATTGGAGCAAGCATTTAACCTACAGCTTCATCAGCACAACTGAATGCCAAAAGGACACAGTTTAGGAATCTCTCTCATTATATATATTATTTATTCAAACAGAACAGCTTGAGCAATCTTGGCCAATGAAATATAACTTTTTAATGCCTGAAATTTGTACAGGATTAAAAGAAAACTCTCTCCTTTCAGTTCCATCCCATGACTTGGGTTGGAACTGAGATCTACAGTGGTAAAGCGGAGCTTCTTCCTTCATTTCCTCTGCTTCTCACCTTGGAGGCCAAGACGAGGTCTGGAAAAGCTGCTGTGTTATTTATTAACTCAAAACTTGCATATTTGCAAAAGCCATAACACAGGATCTCTCTTCGGATAAGGTCATGAGTCACTGAAAGCAGAGAAGGCCTACAAGTAAGAAGGAGTCTCCCAGGAACAGGATCCAGATTACACAAAGTTCACAGAAAAACTTTGGAAGATTCTTGTTTGCTATTTTGAAGACAACCTGCCTTTGAGTCCAGATATACCAATTCAGACTTTCAAACACACATTTCAGTGTGCTCCAAGTTTAACGTAAGACAGTAAATGAGCCATTCATCATACACAGTCATCCCAAATATCACATAAGCCATTTCACTTATTTGAGAAATGTTGGTAGCACTGAACTTGCACATACTGTATATTTCAGAGGTAAAATGTCCAAGACTAGATTTTTTTAAAATAAATTTAACATAGTGAAGCCAAAAAATGTAATTTATTCCATGTTTGTTAAATCCAGTTATGTCGGTAATAGGCAAATGCTTTGCATCTCTGGTTTTGTTACCTTCCTGAGTATTTCTGCTGAAGGATTTTATTCTTCCTACGGCCCAGTTTCATGATGTGGGAAACATCCTATTTTCTATCTGTTATTGTGTTTTAGGCAAAGATGTTTCAGAAACATAAAATTCGTATGGATTCAAAGTTCACAGCACTTTAAAAAAAAATAGTTACATATCCAAGAACCCAAACAGGACTCTAGCACCAGTCAATTCACAATCCCGATGCACTGGGATTTTCACCAGCTCTCAGCATTGCCTCCAAAGCAGTAGCAGTCAGTGCAGGTGGGCCACGGTGCAGGTACTGAAAGTACAGCTGCTCTGCAGTAATTGATTCTATATGTTGACCCAGACATTAGGATGTTTACTGTCTGCATATGACTCCTTCCCTTCATGGAAAGCTGTACAAAACTAAAACAGCTCACAACATGTCAGCCTTTTGACAGATACACCAAGCACTGTCTCTTAACATTTCTTTACTGCTTGAGAAGATTTGACCTCATGGCTCTAACAAATCACGCAAACTGCCTGGACAACACAAGCCGACACTACTTCACACAAGTCCAGAGGCTCTCAGGGCAACATGAGGCATCTGCTTGAGAAAACTGTAGGCAGTTGCTTTAGGAGCAGAGTAAAACATTGCTTTAAAGTCCTCTGGTTTATTATTATTATTACTACTACTTTTAAAACAGGAGTATTTTGGAATACTGAAGCTGTCTGCTCAAAGCCAAACTCTTGCCAGATACTGCTGCCCACAGTACAGTCCGAGAGCAGCAGAACTTCCTGATGCTGCCTCTAAAGATGACAGGATACAGACCTTGACTCCATGAGCCAGAGACTCAGAGATACTACTACCTAAAAACCAAATACTCAAACCTTCAGGGAATAAAAAAATAATAAAAAAATAAATCTACAAATCAGTGTCAGGGTGTTTTAAAATATTCCATAATTCCCATAAGGGAAAAAGGCTTGAAAATGTGTCTCTCTGGAAAGATTTGTAAGTATTTTTTTGGCTACATCCACATAGGTGGCAGAACCTGCCCTTAAAATTGCAGAATACTATAAGATGACCCAGAGGAAGTAGGCCACATCAAGCCATGTTGAAAAGTATAATGGCAGTAAACGTCAATTTAGAACAGTAAGAGTAACACCTCCTCCTCAAAAAAAAAAAAAAATTATTATACATGATTATGGGTTTCAAACTTTAAAAAACTTTAACATTTTAACATAATATCCAAAGAAGGGTAGTGAGACTAACCAAATCTGTTTTCTTCGCTGTGCTTCTCATGGCCTAGTATCTCTGGAGTCATTGCATTTGTATGTTTGAAGCAATCTACTGCCTTGGATGAACACATGGAGCTGGTCTACACCAACTGCAGCTGTGCATGCTAACTGGGGTCATTTTAAACTTGTTTTTTTGTAAACAATATTTTTAGGAAGTTTAAATCTATAATATCTGAGGCTAGAAATATACAACACTAAATGTGTGCTGCATAAGAAAATTTGACTAGACACTCGCAATTTACTTCGTTCTCTTTGAGGGGAATGAGAAGGATGCACAGTACTTTCGTTATCTGTCCCTAAGTGTTTTTTGTCAAATTTTGACTCTGCCACCATTCTTCAGTGACAGACATTAGGTATAACATTTTTTGACACAATGTCAATAGTGACATCAGTAATATTTGACACAAGGCACATTGGGGTTATTTGACACAGACAATTGGATAGCTCAGGGCACTGGAGATCCAATGCATAAAGAGTTTTACCTCCAAGTCACTAGTGAATATCTAGCCCAGTGTTTTCTAACTGTTACCAACTGATGGCTCCTCAGAGCCTTATACAGAAGGAGTTTGGGTGTATTGAACAGATGTCCAGAAAACAAAAATCAACACAATAAATTACATTAATCTGTGCCCTATGTTGAAACACCATGGAATGAATAGCCAGCGACAAAGCTATTCTTCTACTGCTATCTGTAATTCCTTTTAAAAATGGTTGAATCCCAAAGGAGAAACGAGAGGATCAAATGAGTCAGAGAGCAGTACAGCTCTAGTCTCCTGAATAAGATTTCTGTCTCAACAGCTTTCAGTCCCATGGCTTTCATTACCAGTTAAATATACTTATGGGAAAATACAAATGTGAAATGTTACTTTCAATGATGTGTTTTCCAAATATTTCACAATTGGGTAATACACAGGACTCACAAATGCTGAACAGAAACAAAATGAATTACATATATGATCACTCTAGAATTTCCTAGAGTGCCACAGTCCTGATTAAACAAAGCACTTCTACCTACATCCAATAAAAGCACTCATCTAAGAGCCGAGTCTTGCAATATCTATTAGGCACCTGGCTGAACTCCCAAATCCTCTGTTTGGCCCCGGGATCTGTTACACAAAACCTGGAAGCTCTGGACATGAGCAAGAAGAGGTGTTAGTGCTGGGTACATATGAACCTATCTGGACCTACAAGGACAGTCACTTGCATAACGTACCTAGGCGCTTGGAGATTTTTACATTACCAAGCATTGCACACAAAGATTTAGAAATCTAAATTCCACTGAGTCTTTGTATAGTGTATGAATTCTCTTTTGGAGCAGACATTTTACATTTTTGTCTTACTTTAAGGTTATGCTTACGTTCAAACACCATGCAACTTCACAGGAGCAGAACATCTATAATGAACGAGACATTTTAATAAAGAGCTCAGAGCTAAATGCCTTACTTATAGACTTCTTTAAAAAAAAAAAATGCAAACATCAAATCAGAGTTAATCCATGTGCAAAGTGTGCTCCTTTTTCCTATTTCATATTACCTTTGAAAAGATGATCCACAATAGCCTGTTTATCACAGGAAGTCATCAATATGACCATGTGTTCAACTGGAGAATGGTGTTCAATCAATAGCTAGAACCAACAGTTAGGCTACCCTCAGATTCCCTGGAATACTCTTTTTTTTTTTTTTTTTTTAATTAGACTATTCTAACTCCCAGACAGACTCCATCATTGTTCTGAAAATTGTGGTTTCCAAAAAAGAAAAAAAAGCACCATCCTAGATGGGAATCAAACCATCATGAAGCATATTCACTGTTCCCCTTAAGAAATTATCCCACATTGTTACATATCATAGAAAAAGAGGCAGAGCACATTTTGTTAATCATGTGTTTGGACACCCTGTCATATTGCAACTTCTCAAACAAGTTACATTTTAAAAAAAGCATAAGAACAATATGTATTTTACTACAACAAAAGGGCATTTCTGGAGCAAACTGTTGGGCTGTACCACTAAGGAAGCTAGCAGTACACACTCCCACAAAGTAAGGATAATAAACTTGCATGAGACTTCCAAGAAACTGTGCCACAGGGCATCTCCACCTACCTCTCAAAGTCAAAAGGGATATACTTTCAACACATGGGCATAAACACCTGGCGTTTTCCCAATCTCTGTCCCACAAGGCCAGATCAAGTAGTCCACTGTGGATCCACAGTTCTCACCAGTCTTGGAGTTCAAAATGCCCCCTCTAGAAAGCACAAAAATGCTTAACAGTAATGGAGCCTCTTCCTGTCACGTTATTTAAAACAGCAGGTATGTGATCCAGTCTCATTTTGCCAAAAGCTTCACATCACAAGGTATATTGCATGCTTCTTGGCCCAATTTTTTGCATTGTTCTACGCACGCAAAACATTCTCATGAGAGGGATGAGTTTATGATATAATTCCAGTGTGAACAGCCACTACATTTTTGTTCATATGTCTTTATCCAAGTAAAAACACCCATTTCTCGGTGGTTGGACAACCCACTTTTATTAGTGGATATCTGCATCCTTTCCACAGCTGTAACCTAATGTAATCTCTCCTTTCCACGGTGAGTGCCATTAGAGCTTTATTGCTGAGTGGGAACATTCAAACTAGTCACGTACCATTTTACATCTCAACCATTCACTTCTTCAGAGGTTTAATAGTACGTAGGGAAGAAAAGGAATCTCACCGTTTGCTGCAACCTAACAGTAAATTCACATAAATTGTTCAGCGCAGAATTTATCTGTAGCATCAACTGAGACTGCGCATTCTCCACAGCTTTGTGGTGCTGGTTTTAAGGTCAGAATTTAGAGCTTTGCCAGTCATGGCCTTGCAAATCACAGCTTTATAAATCCCATGGCAGAGACTACTACAGATGGGCTGCAATCCAACCCCAGCATGCACTTTCAAGCTTTGTAAAAAGCTAAACCTTAGAGAGAGGATTTAATGAAATTTGGGCTGTTAACAGGCTGAACAAGAGCCCTAAAGCCACACTCCCCTGAACTTTAGTTGGGAAATTTTCAAAATTCAGATTTTCATAATCCAGACACAGCCTGTCTGCAACTTTGTTTTGCTGCTCAGCCCTTTCTCTCATTAACACTCCTCTTCTGAACATCATTGCTAGGGCCTGTGCAAGTGGCATGAGTGCACAGTAAGTCCACATACTAAAAAGGCAGGTGTCGCCGACACAATAAACCGTAATAGCTTCTTCAAAAACTGTTAAAGAATTTTTAATTCATAGATCACTTGCCCAATAGCCTACAATGGCTCCTCTGGAGCCATTATGATCTATCAGGTCACTGTAGTGCCGTACATGCACATTAAGTAGGCATGCAAAAATCATTAAGAAATTGGTGATGACAAAAGTTACTCTGCAGGCTTGGTAAAGATCATTTTTCTTTTTCACTGAAACATTATAACATTCACTT
>CM030018.1:13681229-13706229 GCA_017639485.1 Pluvialis apricaria
GAATGCTACCCAAACCAGGCTCACTCACGAAAGCAGCTCCCACCAAACCCACCCAGAAACACCCCTGGGCCACATCAGAGAAGTCCCTTTCCTTTCCTGGATGCCCAACTTGAATTTGTCACGTACCTGGGTTCCAGGTCTCATACCCCTGCAGCCTGTGCTGATTCTGGCTAGCTTCCCAAAATTTAAGATACACTGAGTGATCCCAGTGGCTCCCACCCAAGGCCACGAGCACTGGATGTTCGGTGGTACCAGAGGCCATCAGGGATCTTCTCTGGGAGTGCACACAGCGCTGAGGCCAAGGCTAGAGATGGTGTCAATTGCCGCTCTGCTATTGCTACTCGTATGTGTCCCAGTCGAAGCGCTGGCACAAAGCAAGGAAGCAAGAGTACAGTCCGACTTAGCTATTTTAGGCTCTCTCAATAGAGTACATCTACCACACCATTCCTCTTACCGCTGCCAGGGCTGCATTTGAACAAAGAGGGCTTGCTACGCACTACAAAAAAACTGGGAGACTATATGGAGATTTGAACTGCTCGGAAAAAATATTTCAATTAAGATTATTTTAATCATAAATTAAGCAGATGTTAACAATCTTAAAAAAAATTAAATTGTTCTTACAGGGGGAGAAATGGTCATGTTATTTCCAGGGAGACAGATTACATGGCACAGAATTTTTGGGCAAAAAGTTTGTCTCATACAGTACCAAGCATAAAAGAAAAAAAAAAGATACAAACTGTCATTAAAAAGTCAGTACTACCTTAACTGGTAACTAAATTGATATTCTTAGCATTACTGCCAAGGCTGTAAGGTCAGTCCCTTGAAATAAAGTATTTGGCTAATCTGGGAAAGTTTGCATTGACAATGCTTGTCAATACAGAGGACCTTTGATCCGTAAGACTGAGAAATCCAGCAAGTCTTAACACATTTTATTATTATAAACTAAACTTAAAATGTACACATAAACAGGGCAGTACAAAAATAAAAAAACTTGCATTAGATCTCCTTCTCTTGTACTTTTCTGGAGCCTTCCTGCCACAAGTTTTACACAAATTAAAGCAGTGCCTACTGCTAAAGATAACTTAAATGTGGGTCTTCATTTACAGAGAGGTATAGTTTGCAGTTTAAAAAAAAAATCCAAACAAACCACACAACTTGATGTTGTAAATAAAGCTGCAAGGTTTCACATGGGATTGCTACATTATTGAAAGCACACTAGAATAGGGTTAGGAAAACACAAATCAGTGTTGCAGGACTGTGACTCCTTCATATACAGAAGCCAAACTGTGTTAGTTTTCAAATAAGAGAAAAGACTTGCTTAAAGCTTCAAGATGTTGGGAAGAATATGCCCTACAATGCCAACTTACTGCAATAAACCTAACTCAGTAACTAGACTGTGGGATTCTGTGTGTCTCATATTCTGAATGCAGAAAAAAGAAGCAAGACCTCTGTGCCTCCTGCTATTGGGAAAGAGTCTGAAGAGGACTGAAAACTGACAGCTCCTAAAAATAATAAAGCAACAAGTAGAGACAGACATGGTGATTCTCAGGAAGGACTGAAATGAAAGAGCCGTAGCTGCTAAACTCATTATCATAGGTAGATCTGTTAAAAATGAAACCTTCCACAGAAAATTTGGTTATGACCCAAAATAGGCCAAAACTGACATTGCGAGATAGAAACGTTTACCTTGGAAAACTCAAAACACTGTCCTTAAATTGTCACTTATGTTTTAATATGCTGTATTATAATATAACATAACAATCTAAAACCATCAAATGTAAACTAGGCATTTCAACTCCATCAAAACATTTGCATAGTTTCCCCTGAAAACTTCAGAAAAATATGTTAGAAATCATGTCAATCAAATTAAAAATTTTCGAGACAAAACATATTCTTAACTATTCTTTTTTGTGAGTTGGTGGGTGGCGATCTGTCCCCACAAAAGGAAATAACAGTTTTGAGGAATAAAAACAAGCAGTGTAAATAGCTGGATGGTTAAGCTGAAGAGGAAGGAAAAAAAAAAAGTGGGTCTGAACAAGACTGGCCCATCTAACACCTTCAGCATGCGACTGACCTCCCTGAAATGACTTGCACGCATCAAGTTCCCCTTGTACTTCAGGGTTTTGCTCGACTGGGAAACATCCTCTGACCCTTGTTCTCAGCACAAAAATGAGTGCCCCATCACTCCCCATGGGACCTGCTGTGGGTTAGCCTCGCTCATGTCCTAATGCTCCCCAAATCACTCACCCTGTCCTGCTACTTGGACATTTTTTTGCTGCATATAACCAGGATTAGTACAATTCTGCTCCTGTTTAGTTAGTGGAGAGGAGTGGGCTCCAACTGTGAGAATTTTCAACACCTTAAGTTAGACAAAACACCCAAACGCTAATGTGTAAATTGTGGTCTCCCTGACCCACTTGCGCATCCCTCTCCCCTTCTTCTGTCTGCACCCTTCAAGGAAAATTACAGTTTTCAGTTGAAAACCAGAAAGCTGTTTTCGTTTCATTTTCTATGTTTCTTAAAAAAAGACAAAAACTGTCTCTAAATACTTCTAGGGTAACTTTGTGGAAAAAAAAGGTCTAATTTAACAAACGCATGTCCTGTTAGCAACCAAAACAGTTTAAAAAAAATTATTACATCTTACATTTTTCCATTAGTACTTGCTCTTTCCAAAGTTTCTTCACTATGAATATCAGGCATATATAAATCAGACCTTCCTAATGATTCATGAACTGATGCAATGGACATGGGTGAAAAAAGGAAATCCATTCAGTGAAAAAAATACAAAGATTAGAATTTGCATTTCATATACATTTGTTTTTAAGGGACATTTCATTAGGATATTTCAATTATTTCAATAAATACCAAAACAATTATTCCCCAGTATAAAGTTGGTCAAAGTTTTTGTTTTAAGATCATGTTTGAGTACTAACAGTTAAGCCAACCCAAGACTGGAAGTAGTACAGCACTTGCGGGAAAATGTGTATACTTTTTTTTTTCCCCTCCAAAGCCACAGTACTGTAGTTTTTCTATTTCCATCATTATTAGTATAAAAAAATTAGTACAACCCCCCCAAAAAAAATTCACTCCTACTTTCGTATTTCTTTAGATCTTAACCTGACATTAATGAGCAAATACACACTAGGATGATGATCACACTGTAGGATAAAATGGCTCATATACTGTGTTGATAAGTTAAGATGAAAGAAATCCAGAACAAAGACACAACAGTATTGTGGAGATATGTTTAGATTCCAAAATATTTGTATCAGTCAAAGATAGAAAACCCCCAAGACAAAAAACAACTGATAAATAGAAGCATCCACTTTTTTCCACTTGACTGTATAATAAATACTGTATATATTAAAGCATTGCTCCATTACTATGCCTAGCTGCCACATACAATACACAAATACATTATATACATATTTTCCATCTGATCTCTGATGCATTTGCAGCTCCCATCAAATATCAATGCCATCCCTAAGCAAGCATCTGAGGGTAGGATTTAAGTTACAGGAGACAAAGATGCTCAAATGGAAACAGTACTGGCACTGAAATCCTGACCCTGATGATCTAAGACTGTAGTTGAGGTCCTTTTGAGTAACATCTCTGATGTAATTCTTCCCGATGCTCAGAACAAAGCATTATAATTCGTGCTGGGCAGTCCACTGGACTATACTAGAGCAGTTTACAGGAACCATGGCTGCAAAATCCAGAAAGTTTACCTGAAAGGCGTTTAATATAAGCCCAACCTCTATATAACCACCCTCACTCTAACTACTAATGTGATGCAGATGGCACATTTCTTCATTTATACTCTACTGGGTAGTGCCTTTGTTTTCAATAGCAATCATGCACCACAGCTTTTCCTCTCCATATTCTTTCCAGATGAAGTGTTTTTTTTCCTCTTGCCATGCTGACTGGCTTATTTACCTAAGACATTGTGACACTTCATTCCATCAAAACACGGCACTGTTCCCTCAAAGTGAGACCAGTCATTAGATGTATCGTTCTGAAACGTCAATATTAATGCCCAAAAGAGATGAACCATGAGCATCACAAATGGACAAGAAGAGATTAGACATTAACTGGTAACAGGATTGATAACCGTTTACATGTCAGAGACAATGGCATATCGTCTTGATCAACAAGAACTACCATTCACAAATTGTACTTGCACAAGCACCTTCAGTGCTCTCACCAGTCAAGATTCATAATAAACATATTAAGGCTGGTATTTTTTTAATGGCATCAGCCCGATGCCAAGCACAAGTCAAAAGGAAAACCACTTTCAAGGAATGAAAAGCTGAAGTAAATACAAAAGGTGCACCAGATGAATGCTGCAGTCATCCACTTCAGAGAGAAGAAGATAATATAGTCCAAAAGAGAATTTTCCAACAATAAAGTATAATGTACTATATTTAAGTAATGAATGCTGAACTTGACCAGACAGTCCATAACAAATGCTATGTGATCAGGGTGTTGTGGGTTGTTTTGTGTAGTTTTGTTGAAAGACATTCTAATTGCAGCTGAAAACTGCTAGTGTTTAAAAGCGCTGCCTAACAGCCCCCTAACAAGTCAGGCACTGTATGTAAAGGCATGCTCAGGGAAAAATAAAAACACCCCACACTTGGGATAGTTTTTGTCTCAATGACTGGAAAAAAAGTCATTTACCCAAGAGAGTAAATAATGGTGAAATGTATCAATCCCACTGACTCTCCTTCCCTTCTCCAGTTAATCTGAGTTTGCCAAAACCAACTGCCTAATGATATTATCTTGCGATTTTACAGCTACTCGTGCTGATGCTGTGCAAAGGACACAAGCAGTCATTCTTGGCCATGTGTTTAAAAAACCCTGAATCGAGAATGATTTGTAGAGTTGCTTCTTAGAATTTCTTCCAATAAAGACTGGCTTGCATTTCTTCATTGAAGTAGTCAAGCTAGGTCTAAATTGGGAAAAATTAGCACAAGCAGAACACCAGATTAACAGAGCTTTATTCCTTTTACTACACAAGCTAAACCAGGTACTTCTGCCTAATATATTCTGTGCCTGAAAAACTTTCTGCAACACTAAGCCAGGTACTTTGCTGAAAAGGATGCAAGCTGAAATTAATTTATTTAAAAAAAGAGAGAGCCCAAAGTCTCCTACTTTTTGATTAACTCTGATTTTATCTTTCAATTTACTTGTTCACACAGCACAAGAATTCACATTTTCATTAACTTAGTTCATATTGTTTATACATATTTTCAGAAGATGCGCATCTCTGCTGTCCCATTCTAAAGCCAAGACTGGCTCCAGCAATGGCAGTCGATGCACACAGACCTAAGCACAACCTTCTGAAACAGGTTCTGAACATTCCAGCTTCTTCCTCTTAACTTGAATTCCATAAATAATTTTAGGTCCATGAATTGTGTCATGAAAACAGGAGTGTCTTTATTCATTGGTTTTTAAAAGCTGTATAATTCTTGCCCTGCCTCTAATTGCTTTATATTAAATATTCACTAGAAATACATGGAAAATTTGCACATACTTCATAGTAACTATTCTTTTTGTTCTGGAGACAAAATTATTATTTACTCAGTTAAAATTATTATTGATTTTTTTGCCAAACGAGAAACTGCAACCTGACTTGATCACAGCAACTCTGTCCTTCTCCTCATGAATCCCTTACTGCACAACAATTCTCCTGACTGTGCCTCTCACCCCTCCAGACTTTCACCTACTTGGACAGTCAAGCTGTCTGAGAAAAGCACTGGATACAAAGGGTTCAGTACAAATTTTGGCTGGAGCTGCAAGACAAACCATCAAATGGTAAAGCAGAAGAGTTATAAAATTCATCTCAGAAGGATCTTCTCATACTCCTCTCCTACACAGGCAATTTGAGAGAAAGGACGATGAAGAATGGAAGCTTTTAAGAGCAACACAGACAGGATAGATGATAAACCTGCGTGCTACCCTGAGGAAACAGGGTGCAAAGTTCAATCCTATGTTTGTACTTCTGAAGAGCGTAAAATATCGAATATCCTTCTTGAAGAATAATTCTCTCACCACATTGCTATGTAACTATACAATAAATATTATCCTGCTCACATGCTTCTGTTTACTTAGCATACATTATATTTGATGCAATCTGGCAGCATAAGTTTTAGTTCTGTCATCTTAAAATACTAATAGTTGTCAATCAAAATACAAAGTGCACAATAAAAATGTTCTAGAAACTAATAACCCTATATTTCTACACCCTCAGCTTGGAGCTAAGCATTGCTAAAAATGAGATTAATTATATGTTTGTACAGTGCCCAATACAATCAGACAGACCTCTAAACAACATCCTCCTAGAAACGAACACAGACTAGATACATAATCATATATAGAAAGTGAGTATATATATTGCAATATATGCAACACTAAATTAATAGTATCATCCTCCATTTGGCCCAGTTTTCTGATCTACAGGAGAGTTTTGGGGAAAAAAAAAAAAAACAAAACACCACAGTCTGCAGAGTGACACAGTGCTAGGAAGAGGATGAGAGAAAAGGGTACGGTCAATACCAAAGTAATTTATGGTGACATTCTGCAAATATTTAGAAGCATGGAAACACCAAGGAGATGCACACAGGACAGGTGTGAAGTTATGACCTGAAGTTATGACCAACATAACAGGGTAAACTGATCAATTTAAGATAAAGTGTCAGGAAAATATCATTTGAATTATATCTGTGAAACTTTAGTGGGAACTTCACTGCTTGGGACATTTAAACCTGCTCTGGACAAAGCATTAGCAAATACCCTGTAGGGAACAATCCTGTAATGTCACAAAGATGGACTAGATGTATAATAGGTCTTTTGCTGCTCCAATTTTTATTATTCTAATCCATCACCCTTACTGAGGTGGCGAAATTTTTTGTAGACCTTTAAAATTATAACCATTAGAAAATTATGTCTTTGTCTGTATAATATATACACACATATGGGTGTTAAGGTCTGGTTTTTACAAAGTCAAAGTGCAAAGACAAATCTGGTACCTAATTTGCCCATGCTACAGCTGTAACTATGCATTAATCTGGCAAGTGCAGATAGATATTTCTAATTATGGTTATGCGAATGCACAATTTCCATGCATAATTTTGACAAGTGAACTTGCAATTTAGGCATGCAGTAACTTAAATATGTTTACTGTTAACAACACAGTGGTATTGGACTGTGATATGCTTGTGACAAGAAACCAGGATCAGTTTGTGAGCTTTGCCCCAAAATAGAAAATTAGAAATCCTGCAAGGTAGACGACAAGTTGACATCAAAGCTCACAGAAGAAGCTGAGAAGTCCCACAAGGAGCTCTAAACAAAACACTTCCACCAGGGATTCTCAAGGAAAAAGGTGAAAGGATTTTATTTGGCTCCCTTCTGCCCAAACCACTATGGTCTTCCTCATTTTTCTTTGCCCCCCTGTTCTGCAGAGCGGATAGAACTCCCTATCGCTCTTTGTACAACCTGAAGTCCATCGAGGATTTTGTACTGATGGCCCACTAACAGCAAAAGTCATTCAGATAGAGCAATGGCTGCAGAAAGGACCTGTGTTCCCCAGGGACAGGATGGCAGAACTCTTTATGGACATCCAAGGTGTGTTAAAGCCAGAGGATAAAGGCTTCACTTTGTCCATGCATGTTATTGTTGTTATTTCTGTTATTCCAGAAAGGAAATCCTCTTATTGACTAAGGCAGTGCGCAGTCGCCCTCATATGAGTGCCAATAAAGAGATCCATTGTCTACATACTTCAGTAGGAAAGCAAAACAATGAAAGGGTATGGAGAAGCTAAAAGGTGTTTTCCTTTTAATCTTTTAGACTGTAATAGCCATAATTGGCTTTTCTATATAGTTTGGCTCTCGTTTATCATACTATTACAGTGAGAAACAGCAGCCTGCACCGATTTTTATACACAAATCTTAATGACTTCAATTGCTTCTACGGATGCAAAATGGTGGCAGGATATGGCCATTCACCATTAAGGCCCTAAAGCCTTCATAATTACTGAGTATACAGAATATTTATTATAGAGACTATGCCAGGCCTCTTTTGTGAGCTGCCCTGGGCCTGTTCTCTGAGCCACATCAAGCAAGAAGTTTAAATGAAACTGCTCCCAAGTTTCTGAAATGGTTTAATAAAACATATACTGACTGTAATATTCAGTTTATAGTAGAAAACTATTGCCCCTTGGTTTGAAAAATGACCTCTAGTTGGCAATTTTACTCTCAGCTTCATAGATTATAGTCCGCTGTTGGTCATTTTCTCAATCCACAGGGCAATACTTTTCCATAACAAGCTCAAACTGCAATCAGTATTTGTAGGCTGTTACACAACTTGAGGATAATATGTCTCAACGCATTCTATTATATGACTAAACAAAAGAAATAACAACCCGGTGACACAGACATATGGAGAAAAGCAGTGCTATTCTTCTAATGCTGAGATAGCAGAAAAACATATTTCTTTGTATTCTGCTAATTTACATTAAATTTAATGTCTTCAATACACAATAATCTCTGATTTGATTTTTTCATTAATGGTGTTTTGGTTTATGTTGTCTTATGTCTATTCTTATGTTAACGTAAAATGACAAATACTAAATTCTATTAGCATCAGATTTAAGAAATGACCCATAGTGACAGATAGACTAACATTGTAAAAATCCCATTAAAATGTATTCACATAGATATCTTAAAGATCATTTGCTCTTGGGCACACAAAACACACATTCATAAACTTACAGGTTTGATATTAGGAAATTCTGATACAGTTTAGTATGCAAGCTGCAAGTAATTATTTCAGCACCCAGCTCTAGTTCATAAATACAAGATGAAATAACAGATTTTGGAAAAACAGTTCACCCGTTTAGATAATCGGATAGATACACTGTGTTGAGGACAAGTCATAGACCAGAAAGTGAGGGAGATCTGGAGCCTGTTCCAAGATGTGCCATGGACAGCTCTGCCAGTGGCAGATCTTAAGAAAATCAGCCCCACCTTCCCAAACCACAGTTACTCTGATCCACAGGGCTCACACAACTTACCTAGCTGGCCAGAGCGTGGCGAGGTTTAATTCTTTAGTCAATGGATGACGAAAGCTCTTGTAGATACTTCACTGTAAATGCAAAATATTTATAATTACAGGACTAATATTCATCCCCATCTGTAAATAAAACTCTGCGGTTGAAACGTGACACCCACCCGCACTCAGAGCCAAAGGGAACAACGTCCTAAAGCTGACGCTAGCGGCGTCACACAGAAGTGGACATTTTGTCATCCATCCTCTAGAAATTACAAGTTTCCTATCCTTTAAACAAATATATCATGTTTGCTGGGGATCTATGATGGGGCAGAAGGGAGAATCTTGGCTGAAAGCTATAATAAAACCCATAAGAGAGAAACATTCATTGTAGATCTGTATGGGCGGCTTCAGAAACTATATGCATCTATGATACTGCATTTTGATCTATTAAAGGGGCAGATATTTTTTTTCTTTGTTCATTTTCCATTACTGTCCCTATATTGTTGCTTGATCACAGATTCACCTGCACTCTCTAGCGGGAATTTAAGTGGTCTGGAGTCATTTAAACATGCGGGAACTGCACCCATAAGCTTTAAAACGTTCGACCTAAAGAATGTATTTGAATGTGATTACTAGAAGATGATGGCTCTTTATCTTACAAGTCTTCAAGGAATTTAGATGCCCAACTCATTAATAGCATTTGTTGCATTAGATTTTACATTTTTATGATTTTAGACGAAAGGTTTTCTAATACAGAAAAAAACAGCTTTTTTTTTTTCATTTTAAGGTAATAAAAGTGGCACATATGTGCCATAGCACAATGGATTAATTAAGGAATATGATGTTTATCCTAGGTCCTGAGTTGTACATCTTCATAACTCACTCATAAAAATTAATGTATTACACCACGCTCCACAATGATATATCTATTTTCACCACACCTGTTGAGAATAAATTGTTCTAAATTGGATTATCCTGATATCCAGTGAGAAATGTAAAAATTACATTGTTATTTTAAGAATTTACATTGCTGTGTGTAAAAAAACATAATCTTCTCACTGAGCTTTTGAACTGTCATGTTACTCCCACTGTTATGAAATCATAATTGCTGCTGCCACACCTAAAATCAAATGCAATGCATATTGTATTTTTTCATATGCTGTGCATTTCCTACCTTAATCATAAAACCATATACAGTATATTTTAGGACTATTCTTTCATTGCTGACTGCTTTTGTATATAAGTAATATACAACTATGCGTGCAAGGACTCATAAAATCCTCATTTCTAAAATCAACAGATGAAAAATCCCCAAATAATAATGTACAGATGTTTCATATTTAAATGAGCTGTTGGCATTTAATGCTGCCAATCATATACGCAATAAAATTGGTGAATTTCAAGGTACTTAATATTCACAGCAGATTATTTTTATTTTTTTTTTTAAATCAAAAGATCATCTTGGGATGACTGAAAAAATGACTGTTCAATAAATATACAATGATATATTTCTGATGTCATCTTGAAATTCCTTTGAGTGGTCAACTACAATATATTGTTCCATACCAATTCCTGTTCTTTTTACCTCAAGAAAGTTGATTCTGCTGTCCTTAAGCTGCAGTGCCTCACTAAAAGTAAATTATCTGCACATTATCTGCAGAGTAATCCTCTTCCTGAATACAAGACAGAACATCAGAGTTTCTAATCCTACACAGATAGAGTAATTCACATCCACCGTACGTTTTACTGTAAAGAGAGTAATACAATATGTTTGATAAATCATGTATGTGTCTGTGTACAAAGAAAAAGGTTTATCTCCTTCCCTACAAGATGCATCCGTATTAAAACACACACACTCCCCATGCCAGCACCGCAAGAATCTTTAGAAGTTCCATAATAGAGACATCTAAGTTTAAAAAATGGAGCAGCTCACAGGTCAAACAAGTTCCCGATGAGAAGTGCTTAACCAGAAATATTATTCCACTGATTGTAAGTTTTCATCCATACATCAAACCCTAGAATCTATTGATTAAATAAAACTGATCTTTCTTTCTTTCAAAGCAAAAGAGAATTAAATCATCCCCATTGCTTTTCCTTGGTTTGGAACTAACACATTGTACACACTGGCCATGTGTCCTGCTTAGAATTACAACACCCTTAAGGAGAGCTCATTCTACAGTGACTGATCACAGGTTTCATTCCTCTTCCTCTAAATCTTCTGCTCCTGGTCATAATCAATGGCACTTGATGGCCCAATATTCTGATCCAATATGGCAAGTGATATGATCCAAGATCTGCTAAAAATCAATAAAGTCATTTGCTTCGGGAAATTTTGGATCAGGACAACTTTAAGTATATGTAAATACAAGAATTTACTGCAATTCTGCTGGCACATCTTCCCTTTCTCATACTTCTTTTTCACTGCATAATTAGCTGCATCACGCCTTAATTTTGCTTTCAATCCTACATAAAGTAATCCAGGCCAGGCAGCCCTTGCAAAGCCGTACCAAAGTCAAGGTCTGACAGCTTAGAGGACAGAGGGTCTCTTTCAGCAAAACAAATCAAAACACTGCTTATCTGTATATTGCTGAGCCCCACACAACATTGACTGGGGTCCGAAGATACCATCAAATACTAACATAGCACAAAAACATAACAGACTGCTAACAATGACTGTGAAGAACACCAACATGTGGATACAGCAGTCTTCTTGGAGTTTAGTTTTGTCTTTTTTTTTTCACTAGTGCAAAAATGTCCAAGTTAGCTTAATAGCTCCCCCAGGCTACTGTGTCTCCAAGTCAGCCTTCAGCTTGGTTCCAGTCTACCTGCGCAGTGCTGCTCTGTGCTGTGCAAACTTGCTCTAACACTCAACACATACCATACTGAGGCCAGAAAGCCCTGTATCAGCGATGTGGTTTCTATTCTGGAAAGCAATCACTGCTAGGCTAAAATGGTAGCATCCAAGCTCACTTGTACGTTTCACCCCACGCTTACAGATGAAGGACTCATGCTAAACACAGTTCTCTTACTGTATATACACATCATTCCGTAAATTGTGTAAAGTATTCTGAATTTTTTTTTAAAGGCAAGGAATTTTTAATGTACTTTGAATCTTCTTTAAATTAGCATCACAGACTAGGGTAAATGCATAATTAGTAATAAATTAATTAACAAAAAAGGAATTTATCACCTGTTAGTTATTTCAGTGTAATGGAGCTACAGAAATGCAGAATGATGAGTAAATACAGGCATCTGTACCAGTTAAGAAGGCTGCAGTTTGGGAACATTCTTCAGCCCTTTAGTCTTTTTCCACTGGAAGTCACTAGTTCAGTACCAGCAGAGCAAAGATGAGAACCTTGCTTCTGCTAAGCAGCACTAATTTCTGCCCATAGTGACATTCAGAAGAGGATCAATCAAGTCACGGGGTAAGAAAACTGTTCGCTTATGATGTGGCTGTCACCAACGAAGATGAGTTTGTAACACCCTCCAAGCATCAAGACGCCACACAAAAGAAACATTAAAAAAAAAATAAACCCAACAGATACTCTTGCAAACTCTATCAATGCAGTTCTCCAAACTGAAAAAGTAGAAGTTGGAAGATCAAGAACTCGCAGTTAGGATTTTCCTGTTAGTTAAAGAACATAAGGATTCTCCTGAAGTCTTTGATTGATATATGATCTTTTCTTTCTTTTCAAGCAGAACAGCTGTCCAGTGAAGTAGAAGAAATAGCCCTGAAGACAGCTTTGTGTCTGATATGACTTTGAGAGGGAAAATTATCCCAATGATAAATGCTTTACATAGAACGTCTAAGGAAAAAAAAAAATGTCATCCATGAAAGAATTTTTCTTTCTATTTGATCAAGCAATCACTATTGTCATCACTGGAGGGGGAGGGAGGGTTTGCAGTGTCTGATACCAAAGAGAAAAGGTATATCCCTCAAAACTGGATTTGGAATGAACCTAACCAAAAAGAGGCAATAGGTACTTTTAAGAGAAGGGCAACTGGGCAAACGTGGCAAACGTGGAGAGAAGCTGAGAATTTTCTGAAGATTGTCAGGACACAGTGACCTGGCATATATTGTAACTTCTTTCATACTTCTTTGCAAGGCAATTCTTTACTAAAGGTGAAACACACTTTTCTGGCTGATAAAGATAACACAATTCTTTGCCACAACTGTACGCAGAAATAGCTTTACTATGTCCAAGAAAAAACAAAGCAATAACAACCAATGCAAACCTTCTCAGCAGAAGGACTTGGTACAAATTAGCGTAAATTTTTTCAATCTAATGGAATTATGTAAATTACATAAATCGAGGACTGTGATAATACAGTAAAGTTATGTCCAGGTTAGAGGAAAGATGGCATGAAATGGAGCCTTTCTGGAGCTTGCTCTAGAGCTGTGTTTTGGCAGTATGGTGAGGGGCTAAGAAAATGAACAGCCAGAATACTCAGGTGAAATTTGTACATCTTTCTCATTTCAAAACACATCTCATTGTGGCACTTCAGCATATGGATGAGCACTGATGGCTGCTGTCATACACAGCCAGCAAAAGGAAGAGTAATTACAACTGTACTTTTCTTGAAGTAACCAAATCCAGTATAACACCAACAGTAGCAAGCAGTACATCAGTGGTTCATCCATGCAGCCTCCAAAGCCTTGTTAAATTTGCCACATAGATGGTCAAGACTAAAGAAGGGCTCCTACATATCTGATACAGGATAGGATAGGTCTTGGCTTAGAAATGCCTGGCAGAAGAGCATGATAACCTTCCACCCATCCTATCTTAGTGGCCCTTGAACCCTTAACCAAGATCTCCTTGCTCACCCTGCCCAAAACTCTTCGTCTTTCAATACAATGGATCTTTCCTCAACTTTCACTCTCCCAACTGAGCACCCTTCTTCCTGCTCAAAAGCGTTCCTGAATAAGCCCCTGTGAGTATACTTATTCCAGAAGCTAATAAAAATTAAGTAAGATCTTTAGCATTGAGAAACTTAGAGAGACAGTAACACATTCTCATATATGTTTGCACAGCCAGAGATAATTTCTCTCCCTTTCCTTGCATAAGTTGAATGCTCTTCCATCCCCTATCCTAAACCCCCTCCCCTTCATCCCTATTTCTGGAGTCCTCCTCATCCTCCCGCATAAGCTGCCATTAACCCTACGCATCAGAGTGGTGTTCCCACCAGTTGTTGACATCTGCCTGCTCTTCTGCCACCTCACCTGTCCCTCCCCTGTATCATGGAGTGCCAGCCCCTGCTCTCATGCAGATTTTAAATCCACAGTTTCAGAAATCCTGCTCCATGGGATTCCAACAACAGAAGAGCAGGAGATAAGAACATAAAAGCATCCTCAATGTGGTGTCCCATCAGGAAGCCAACTAAATCTGATAGACACTATCCTCTCTGACCCATAAGCAGGAAAGGGCTGAGCTTTTAAAGAGGAGAACAGCAGTTCAGAAAACACCTTTATGTGGTCTGTAATTGGCCAGTATCACCTAACAAAAGCATTCACCTAGGTCTTTGCTTTTGACATAATCAAATCACATTTAAAAAAATTATTATTATTTCCACTCATACACGTTACACATATATTTCTATGTTTCCCCCTTCTCACCTACTTTTAGTTTGCAGTGACAATCAGCAATTATTTTACAGAGAAAGACTCTATAACAAGCTTACAGGATGCCTTTCGTAATAAGATAATTATTTGTAACTCTATAAAGAATTATAATTTTTAATTTAAAAAGAAATCAAATAAAACCAGCTTTCATCTTTCCTAACATGTGAAGAAAACATTCTCTGCCTACAACTCAAATTATCATTCTCTCCTTTGTGCAAAATGAATTGACCCAGAAAACTAAAAGGGTAAGAACCCATATTTGCTGGGCTTATTCAGCAGCCAAAAGTTCATGAAAAACACTGTTGTGTATCACATAGCAACCACTTGATGCCTATTGTTAAAATACAGTAGTTATTCAAAAAGTAAAATCTTGCATTCTCAAATAAGAAGCCAAGCTGCAATGTGTGTTTACTGTTTTTGGGAAGCAGTCATCTTGCCATTTTCTCTTTTTCCATAGTCTTGGCGTATTTGGTCAGCTATGCAATGCACAGTTACCCACAGGAAAGAAAAGGAACACAAGAATTTTCATCCAGTGTTTTGCTCACAGGACAATGTCCATTCAAATCAACACTTGAGATCACTATTAAGAGAGTTAAGATGTGCTCTATTCTTATGCAGCCACACTTTCGGTAAAAACATATTGTTCCAGAGGAAGAGCGGGAAGGAGAAAGGGGGAGAGGTTTATCACTTTTTGACTGAGCATTACAGTTGCACACTTTCGCTTGTTCTCAAAGCAAGCTACTCTCAGGAAGTCCTTCACAGATGTACAGATGTCCACATCGCTACTGCACATTTGCACTTCTTCCCAGCACTGCTGCCTGTCACTAAAGCTGGGCAGAAGTACGAACTTCACAGACATCTCCCACTCCACCTGTCCTCCTAATCTTTTGTGGTAAGATATGGTAAAAAATAAAATGCAATAAAAGTAAAATTTATAGAGGAGGAAAGTAAGTCAGCTATAGAGTCAGAAAAAATATTAACAATTTCTGTTAAATGGAGCATGTGCTACTCCAAAATAGTTGAAAAGCAGTGGCAGATCACTTGAGCTATTCTGGCCTTCCCAGATTTCCTTGAAAGCTGAAAGGCAGCCCTCAGTTTCAGTCACAACTGCATCAGACTAAATTATCAAAGCAAGACCAAAAGGGTTCTTCTGAAACAACTGCTGGAGGAGATGAAGGGAAGAATAAGAAAGATATAAACTCCCTTTTAGGTGCTGTTATGTGCTATTATATAAATGGTACAACTTAAAACTTCAAGATAGTGGCATTTTTAATACCAGAAGGGAACGGCAGATTTGCTTAGCATAACTTTGAGATATTTCATCAAGGCTGTGTATAAACAGGTGTGCAACATTTTTGCTAGCTGTAAGATGCTTGTTGAGATTATCTGCTTATCTAAAAGAGTGTTCAAACTCCTTTTGAGTAGTTAAAACAAGATAATGGTGGAAAGTAGATTAAAGGGGGAAAAAATGTGTGAGTATAGATATTTTTGCCAAGAACATTACTTTAAGCCCAGCTGTATCCAGGTATGCGTGTGCGGTTTCCATAGCCTCTGAAAAGAAAGTTGAGTGGTAGGCAGCAAACCACACATGAATGCATGGAGCTACTAAGGAAAAAATCTGAGAATTAATTAGGTATCTGGGAGCAAAGAGGTGGGGTTTATGATTTTAGATAGAGTGATCTGGCTGTTTCCAAAACAATACGGAAAACATGGACAGGCTGAAATTGCAGCTTGCTTGCTGCAAGTGATCCTACTTGTCTTAAGGCAAGTTCTTTACTGGAGGTCAGAGGAGAACACAAAAAGTCAACTTCTTAACTGCACATCTCAGCTGGCTTGCAAAGTATGTGTTCAAAGAGAACTGTACATACAAGCAAATATTTGAATCAGTCCAAAGGTAGATCGGTGCGTACTTATACACAGGGATTGTCTATACAAAGGAAATACTTGGTTTGGTCATTGGTCAGTGATCTGGCCATGACAGGATGTGATAATTATACATGACTGAATAGTTGTAGTTACAATAGTACAGTCATGTGTAATTTATCAGCAAGATACTGGCATACATGATGAGACAAAGACCAATCTAGTACATCTAGTGCACAACTAAAAATTAAGAAATCTCTCCCCTAAAACAATAAAAAGTATATGTTGAAGAATAATGCAGAACTTTTCTAGCACAATTCAAATTCTCCTCTGAAAATGTATGCTTCTCTCAGAAACAGATTCCCAGCACAGGGACTGGTAATTTATGGTCCACCAAAATACTCTGTTGAACAAAAAAGTAATACCTACAGTGCGCCTATGCAAATCAGTAAGAATAAGTGACTCTAAGGACCAGTAAGAACAAAGCCCAAAACTCCCATCAAACATTATTTGAGGTTTGAAAAAGTCAAGACAAAGTGTAATTTTTTAAAATGGGGATAAATTGGGATTTCTGTAACAATTGACTCATTTTGCCTGCTTTTATCTAAGGATCTCAAAGAGCACTCCAAGTGTTAATTAAATTACAAAGCATTTTTGAGACAGGTAAATGGTATTATGCCCACTGGGGAACAGAGAGAACATTTATGTTTCATTACTAAAGTCACACAGTAATTCAGTGGCTAGTAATATAACCCAAGAATTACCAGTTGCCACTTCTACTCATTGACCTGATGGCCTCACAAGAGGTAAAATTAGCCTTAAAAGCCAAAAATACTTTCCTCGTGTGCTTTTCTGTCTTCCAAGAATTAGGCCAAGATTTTTTAATTTTATTTTATTTTTCTTCCTCTGCTTACTGGGAGACCTTTCTTTCAGAGTCACACAAAAGAAGCCACTTCCTAAACTACGCAAGTGTGTTAAGGATCACAGTACAGCGATACAGATAGGAACCTAAACAAGGGCAGTGAACTGTAATGGTGCTGTTTAACAGCTTACACAGCTGGATCGGGATCCTCTTCTCCCTCTTCTAACCAGCCATACTCCCAGAGATGACACATAAGAGCCTCTATCACGTCAGAATGAAGATGGAAAGACATACAGATTAAATAATCCTTTGCTGGCCAATTCACCCACTTCCAATCCTACTTTACCAAAGAAACAGACATAAAACTACCCCAAGGAACACATCATATAATAATCTCCTGCTGAAAGGGACAACATAAGAAACAACCAACGAGGCCCTGATAACGCTTCAAACCATGGAAAAGTCTGTTCTGCAGTCTACTACATCTGTTTTGAGTTGCACGTAAAAAGATGAGGGAGAAACATTTCACTGACCGTTCTATTCTTAGCCAGAAAAAGGAAGCCACCATTTTTCATTCTGGCTTGGTCCTGACTAGTACAACTGCAGGATCCACGAGTAATACAGCAGCAAGATATAATGCAATCTGCACAATAGACAGTCCAGTGACTTACAGCGCAACCTAAGGCATCTCTAATTCAAGACTGGTACAGCTCTGTTAGAGCTTTAACAAATTATATCTCCATTAGTAAACTGATTTTGGAGAGTCCTTCATAAAAGGTTTTTGTTTTGTAAATAATCAGTTATTACTGAAAACAGGGAAGGACCTTTTTGAACTTTCTTTAAACCTTTTGAACACAATGTTAAATCAAGATTTCAGGTCTTCTTTCCCCCGCCCCCCTCGTTTCTTGTTATGTCATGAGGAATCAGCTATGTGGAAGAGATGAGAATGTCTTTGATTTAAGTGACCAAGGCTTAAGATCATCTTTACCGTGGCAGAAAATAAAGCTGCCGCATATATTTCCAGTAGTAGTATTATTCTTATATGGTATGACAATCATTGTATTTTTTTCTTTTCCTAAAAATACAGCTAAAGAACTACACAGTTTATACACTGCATTCAAAATATTTTTCTTCGTTTACATTGATTGCATATTTCAAATCGTGTTACAGCTGTATCGCTTAGCCTAAATCAAATAAGGAATCCACATAAATGCATACACACACTTTCCTTGTTTTTAGACATTGCCAGTATTGACAAGATTAAAATATTTTTCTCATTCCTTATTTATTGTGATATGATGAAACAGTAAGAGTATGTATTTAACGGAACATCACAAAGTCGAGTGAAAATGTGGACTTGCTGTTTCATTTCGATTTTACTGCGACAGTGTTAAGTATGTGACTCCTTGACTGCAATAATGACACCTTTGGGTGATGAAGATTTAAGATGCTTTGCAAAGATGCAGTGTTATCCAAACTCTTCAGCCATGCTGATTAGTACCTTTATTAAATACATGAACCCAAGACTGGAAAGAGTACCGTGACTAAAGTCCCTCCTGTTGCAGAGGACTGGGGGAATCGGTGCTCAGTGCAAGAGCAGCAGCAAACTCCCACACTGCATCAGGTACATAACTGGAATGACTGGAAGGCAGTCATACATGTAGGACTAACATTTTTACAAGCACCAACATTTTTTGTTACCAAAAGGGTGTCCTCTGGATAGCTTCTCTGCTTCTAGGGTAAATAGGTACTACCCGACAACTGGAGACTGGGGTCAAGCAATACTGTATCTGGTTGAACCTCGTGTGCAGGGTAGATACGTACGGATTTGTTTTTCAAATATATGTACCTTGGATTGAAAACCAGAGACACAGCACCACACGATCCCAGTTTCCAGCTCACAGTTGGGCACCATTCTGCACGCTTCTACTGGCAAAGATGCAAGGAAATGACAAAGAGCACACCACAGCAAAGTAACTGTAACCAAAACTGGTACTGCTGGGCAGAGGAGCACAGAGCTTGCCTCCTGTAGTATGGGGCAGTATCTGGGTTAGAATGCAGAAAAAGACAGGCACATTTTAGCCTAAATGCTTATTCTTGGATACTACAATCTAAATATACCGCCTATGATAAATACAGCAGAATAATCAGAAGGTACTGAATGCTTAAAATGCATCCTTAACAAAACAAAACAATGTAATGCATATCTCTCTTTACGTGTCAAACAATTTGCCTAACAAATCATAATAATGCAGAATGATATAAAATTCACCCATCAAGCCCAAATACATGCACAAAGATTACCATGGCAAAGAATTGTGAATTTCATTAAATATGTTAAAGGCAAAAAAAAAAAAAAAAAAATTCAGCTTTGAAAAATAGTAATCCTGTCTTTCAACAAAAATATTATAGGAAGCTATGAATTTGGTAGATCTGAATAGGATGTTGGTACATGTTTTACTAAGGTAATATAATGGCACACTATTATTAGATCACATTAATCATTACTGTGCCAAAGGCACTGACAGCACCACTGAAAAGGATTGAAAGGGCTGGTAATGGATATAAATTACCCATTGTGTGATAAAAGGATTTTTACTAAGAAGGTAAGAATAAAACAGCAAATTTCTAATATAACTGTTGTGTAAAAACCAAAATAAAAGTAATCCAGTCAGTAATATCCACAAAATCAGAAAGTAAGCACTTTTGAAACAAGATAAAGTCACAATAAAAACTGTATACAATGTAAAATTAATTTTGTGATGCATAATATTACTATCAATTTAAATAGTTTACATCATGACCTCTAAGGGGTATGGTCAACAGAAAGGTAAGCTTTGTTAATTAGAATCAAGCATGAGCTTCTGCATGTGTATTTTAAGTTTGTGGGTTTGAATTTTTTTCTTAGGTTTGGTGTTTCTTTTTTTTTTTTAGCCTATAATAGCTTCATGACACCCCCCTGAAATTCAAGACATGTTGTGAGGTTTCTGTTTTCTACATTAACATCACAACAAACAGCACATCTCTCAGATGGTTTTATTTGGATTCCAAATGCTATTACAAAATGAACCACGTCTTTGCTGAGCTATTTAACCATTTGATTGAAACCATTTGTATTACTAATTGTCCAATTCTGTGCTCCTCCTTTACTCTGGCAAGTATTTCCTGATATTAGTAGGGATCAGTGAAGTGAATTGGTCAAACTACATCCTTATTTACAGCATTAAAAGTCTACGTTTCTTCTTTGAAGTTGATGGAATTATTCTAGAACCAAGTCACTGTAGTTCTTTGAGACAATTGTCTAGAATAAAAATCCAGTAGCTCACATTCAATTAGTAAGTTTTAAAAATTGTGAGCCATATTCTTAAATGATATAAATTCATAAGTACAGACAGCAATCCTGAAAACACTTACGCCTATGCTTAGCTTTACTTACGTGAGTAATTCCATTAGCATCAAGTAATTCAATACCTGCTTATGCATTTGCAGTACTGAAGCTTTAATATGCCTGAATATCCTCTCACTTACATCAGCTATAAATCAGCACAATTCTTCTGAATCACACAGTTTCTACTGATTCACAAGATATAAAAACGAGTGGACAATCCAGTATAAAAATTATAATAAAGAAATAACATAAGAATTTGATTTGGGAGCACAAGCTATCAGAAATTTTGATTTAAGAATCAATTAATGCATGTAGAATGTAGAATTAATTATTGGTTATTTCCTAGGAAGCTAGACTTTTATTTCAAACTGAGGGCCAAATAACCCAATTTGATTTCACACCGATTTCCACACCAATCTTATTTCTCAAACTTTACAGGAGCTTTTCTTCTACTGAACTGTAATAGCTCTGAGGAGAATCACATCTACAATGTAGTACACCCCTCCACTCACTGATTTTCACGGGTGTTCTTCTCTTGCTAATATACAACAGAATATCGTTCTTAATAATATGCATGAGATCTTCTATTGAACTTATGGAAAGAAAACAACAAAAGTGATAAAATGAATTTAATCATGAGTGTCATGGATTTTTTTTTTTAAATCAGCAGCCTGTTGATAAAGTAATAAATGATGATTCATCTCTAACACAATTATTACATATCAACTGCGTAAGATGAATGCTCATGATTTTACCAAGCAGATTTTTTTCTTGAAAAATCTATTTGTAGCTCACTAAAACCTGAAAGAATTACAATGAAAAGTTTTGCTAAAGACATTAAAATTAATATTTTTAAGACATAAAAAAACATGAGAACAGATTTTAAAATCCAGTTTAGGTGCCTAGTTTTTATGTAATTTTTTTAATATGGAAAAACAAACCTAAAAACTCAGATCCATAAGCAGAAGAAAATGTCATGAGAATAATATAAGTAAGTATTCTTACCAGTTACTCTTAAACCAATGAATCTGTTCCCTGGCTGAGGAAATTCTTAAAAGACACAGGATAGGTACTGAAGATCGCAACTGTAAAAATAAAACCTGTGAGAAATTTAATATGTCAAAACTCAGTGTTTGAATCAGACATTTATGTTAAAATATTACAATGCCACCTCAAGTAGACAATCTACAGAGCAGCAGAGAGTATTGAGAAATAGAATATTAATGGGATTAACACCTTTTATTTTTTAAGCCTTCATAATGTATGTGTTTGGTGGTCACTTCATTTTGGGAACTGAAAAGTTCTTTCAGTTCTGGATTGTTTTGAGAGGGAAAACCTCTCCTCAAGATAATGCTGAGGAACAGAATGAAATTCTTCTGATCCTTTCCCCTAGACAGTGCAGCAAGAGAGGACAAAACAGGATAAAACAAAAGTTGCATAGCATACTCCAGAAACCCAGTTATTCTCTTTGACATTGATATTCTAATCTTTCAAACCGAGTAAAAAGAGAACAGCTACTAATTGTATTTTTACTTTTTTTTAATTCCATTTTATAACAGAAATAAGTCCTTTGTAGATGATCTCATCTAATAAACCCTACTTAAAAGAGATAAGAGCTAGCAGTAAAAGCCAAGCCAGAATACTTCCAAGATATTTGTCAGTAGTGAATTTAGGGCCATTACATTAGTAAGCAAAATAGAAACAAAAACAAAGGGCGTTCTTAGAGCAAAATAAAGTTCACTCAACTGAAGCTATAATCTGAAGAATTTATGACTGAGAATTCTAACTATGTTTATTCCTATGCGTGTCTAACAAATGAAATTAAAGGTCACTTCCAAATAATACACTTTGTACATCTACATCAACCAAACTATTTCATACTGCAGGCTCTGGCTCTGAAACCCCAGTTCAAGCACCACAGCCTTAGGGCTTCACCTTACCGACACCCATTTCCCAGAGAAGCAGACTTCTCCACAGAGCCCCAGTGGCGGGCTGTAGTAGCATGTACAGAATTGCATCTTTCATTTCTGTGGGAAATAATTAAGAGCTTGGCCATTTTATTACATGTGGTTTAAATCATTCAGCACCAACAGGACCACACTGCTGGGCAATGCCATTTGTTGACTTGAAGGATAAACAACAATTTTGAGGACTCCTATTGATGATGAAAGTAATATTAAATAATTCTGCAAATTAGGAGTTCACTACTAAGCAGCATGGCCCTCCACTAGTGCAATACAGATATAACACTTTTCATGTATCCTCTAAGAGCTCCCCAGATTCTGCCTTGTCCTGATTACATCCAATGCAAAATACTACTGCAGAATACCCTACTTTGTCCATGTCTCCTCCTCTTCTCACTCCTTTGGTTCCTCCACCATACCAAACACAGGCTACTTATTTTCATTTCGATGGTCTACCACAACGTTTCCCGATTCCCACTCCTTTGCCCCTTGCTTGCAGATTGAACCAGTCTTTATCACACTCTTCGAAATACTTTCCAAGTGATAATTCTGCCATACAGCTTCTCTGACATAGGAGAATTACCCCAGTAAAAGCTTCAAACCCCTTCTTTATAACTCACATTTCCACAGTTAACTGCCAACAATTCAGCAGTAGACATCTGGTTTGCCATCACCACTGTTTCTCATGCGTAGGAACACATTTCTTTTTTGCTCTCTCCTCATGCCTAGTTTTCTTTTACATGCCAATTGTCTCTGGTTTTATACTTGAATTATAAGCCCCAAAAGGCAAAGCCCATCTTGTCATTACATTTTTTACAGTATTGAGCTTAATGGGTGGTGAGCAAGCACAAGCCAATCTCGTACCCCATTTTCCATGTATGCCCAGCTAAATGAGAAGCAAAGAAAGGGGCAGTCAAGCCAAGCACCTACCATGTTGGCTGGACAGAATGAAAACTTTTTGTAAATGGTTAAAAGAACCAAACAACTCTGCATCAGACTTCATCTCCCCAAATAGGAAGTCATATCTAGACAGGATTCAGATCCTAATTATAGAGGCCCATACCATTTTAGAATTCAAGTAAGTGAATTTTGGTTACAATATTTGGACATCCAGGAAAAGCAAATTCTTGGACTGCTACATATAAACATAGGTCCCATCCAGCATTTTCAGTTGCACAGTGTCTAAAAACAGTGACAGCTTGTTTGTCTGGAATTTCTGAAGTTGTTGATGTCTTAAAACCTCAAGATATACCTTTTTAATGTTTACTTGCAGCTCATTCAATGTAAGAAAGCCAAGAAATAGAAACAAAGACGACAGTAAGCTGTTAGGTTTCGAAAAGATGTTATCTCGCTAAACAGGTTCTTAGTACTCCTACGCCAACAGCGTAGACTACATTTTTGCTATGCTATTACAAGGCTACTTGTGTTTAAAAAAAAAATTCAGATTTTACATACACGCTCATGACTTGCAAAATTCTAGGAATGATTCTCAAGGGGCTTTCACTAAGATGCTTTATAAATTCTGATGACAGACAGAACACAGTAAGGCTTCATCTCTTAAAGTCCTGTACTGATTTGTTTGGAGGCTTCGTGTCATTGATCAGCATGTCAATGTCTCTTGCAATCTGCTTTCTAGTTCATGACTGTGAGTGAACCCCTCAGGTTTAAAACCTTAAATGATTTAAGGTCTATGATACATAACCTTACGAACAAATTGAGAAAATCTGTAGCTTTACACATTAAACTGTAGCAGAAATGATTTAAAGCCTTATAAAAAGGTATTTTACTTACCTGTGCTAATATTATTCTAACACATTTGACACTGACTATATAAAGTAGATAGTTTAAAGGTACAGGCAGCAAGCTGCATGGAAACAAATTAAGATAGTTCCACTTAGGTCAAATTGGGCCAGTTCACCAGTGTCTAATACACTTGCTGGCGTTAAAAAATTGCACTGTGAACCCCTACAGAACAATTTATCAGGGTAAAGCCTCCCCGAGTAACACACCTGTGCAGTTGCGCTCAGCTCAGCGGGTGAGCTTGTTCCCCGAACGCGCCTCTATCCCTGCCGAAGAAGAAGAAACGCCAAAGGCCTTCAGGATGGTAAAATAAAAGTACTATGGAGACATAACTGGGGTAGAAGGGCACAATTTTTGTTCACTTTTAAACACGCTTATGTAGCCCATTCCTTGAAATGAATTACAGACATTAAAGGGAAAAAGCAATCCCTCACCCCACTGATGAGCGGGGGACA
>CM030018.1:13711229-13871229 GCA_017639485.1 Pluvialis apricaria
CGGAAGGACCTCTGTTGGGAATAGGTATGTGCCAAATGACAAGAGGCAGTTTTACGGCGTATCTAGTTCCATAGGAGTGCCTCGAATTATAACCATAATTGAGGTTGGCAGCAATAAAAAGAAACCAAAACAAAAAAAAAAAAAACAAAAAAAAAACAACCAGGATACAGTAATATGGTCAGGTGTTAAGGGTGTTCTGTTGGAGCCTAATTATCATCAGGAACAACTATCCACTGATACACAACTCAACTCTACTTCTGCTGGAACAATCATCAATTCACAGTTTTAAAGAGAAGAAAATATAAAATACTTATGAAATGATAGCTTGGGAAAATGCATTTTTCATTCCTAACTATCTTGTTAGTGCATCAAATTACAAAACACCATCTGAGGCAGTTTTCACCACATCACATAAGAGGACATTTCATAAGTGATACTGCTCTCATCACAGTCTAGTAGAGAAAGAAAGAGGGAGTTTGTTTATGGATTCTTTCTTGTTTGTTTTACATTTTCTATGTAGGAAAAAAATCCAATAACCCACAAAAAGATGTAGGTCAAATGTTCTCATCTCAAATCTTCCTTGATAAGTAGCGATTTAAGAAGTCTATATAAAAAATGTGTTATTTCCTTTCAGCTCATAGGAAAAAATGTTTCAGAAATAGCACATAAAAAAATATTCAATGTCACTAAAACTGGAATAGAAAATGTTTTATAGATTAACAAACATTGTAATGAATTTGCACAACCTTAACTGACTGTATACATAGCATAATGAAATGGTCTACATCCTTTCAAAGAAAAATTAGGTATTCCAGCACGTAGCTTTAGAAAAGCATTGTTCGGAAAAACCTGCATTTTTTCCCAGCTACCATGTAATTTGTGAGATGCATTTTTAAATGATCTGCAACTGCAGCAGGCTTCATCAGTCAGATGATACAGATAGATAATTCACCAAACTGTCACATGATCTTCCATCAGTCTAAAAGATGTGAATATATTGCCACAAGCTTTGGGAATAATGGGTGCACCTGTTTACAGTGTCACCTCTGTTTGCTAATTGTCTCCTTGAGCTACATTTTACTTCTAATGCATTTATTTTTGACAGGCAGTGTCTATTTAGAAATCACATTACTTCAAGTGCAATTGTTCTTTTGTCTATCAAGTAAATGAAGTGTTGTTATACAGATTTCAGGTTCTGATTAGTGAAGTATCAGCACACCACAAAGGTCAATCAGTTATTTACCTGAAGTAATAGAAGTATGACAGGCCTCCTGGATATCCTCTAGATCATGGTATAGCTCATATTAGTATTAATATTTTATATTTCAAATATCTATACATATACCTTTGTCCATGTGTATATATTACATAAATGTATTAAATCTTCTAAAACATACAGTACTGCACATAAACAGAACATAAGGAAAAAAGCACTCAAGTGAAAAATGTCAATGCCAATGCAGACCCAACTCTTCTACCCCAGTATTTTAAGTTAAGCCAAGATAACGGTGAAAATCAAGGGGTCGGTCCCACAAACATTTTGCAACGATTTATGCGCATAAGCTGTGTCGCCAACAAAACTAATATTTTAAAAGCATGCTTTTTTCATTGTGCTTCTTGCTTTTTATAGAACAGTGAAGCAAAATTTAGTTAAGGTTACTTGCATTAGCTTCAACTAATAAGATGCCATAAGAAATTAAGATGAGCCACTTGAGGTCTAAGAAGGACCACAGGGGATTTTTATTCACACCCATACCCTCATGTCTGCAATGTTACCAACTTTCAGTTAAATAATATGTCTCAATATGTACAAAACCATGCCTTTATATATAGTAACACATTCAAGTAGAACTATACTATCAAACAGGAAATTTTGAAAACCTAAATCAGCACATTGATCACACAGCCACTTCACTGCATATATATTGATCCCATTAAAAAGAAAAAAAAAGGGGGGGGGGGGGTGGAATTTTAACTGTTTATGACTGGAAAATAGTACTACTGTAGTGGCAGCAGTGGTTTGCCAAAGCCTCATTATTTCTCATGTACCCCTGTCCAAGTTCCACATCCCATGCTCAGCTCTGCCATGCAAGAACAAGGTAGAAGAGCAGCATACAAGAGCAATACTAATTTCCCAAAACAAAGGCAAGGTCCAAAGCTGACACCTACCCATCCTCATGGAGGTCTACGTACAGACTGGTCTCTGTACACACACAGCAACCTCACGGGGTTTACCAGGGACTTCCAGCCACCACTGCTGTTTTACCAGTTTGCCAAAAGAAACAGAGACAAAAAGCCATGCTTGCCTTAAGTCACATTCTAAATTGGCTCCCAGGAGCATTCCCCTACCTTGTTCACTAAAGCACGGTGTATGTTTTCTCAGTGTTTAGCATATGCTATGTAACCTGAGCAGGACTTGTATTGCTCCAGTAGTTGTTTTTCTAAAGTATGTTCCCATCAGGACCATAATTACATGCAAAACACTAGAGTTAGAGTCATTCATAAAGTCATTTAAAATTTTCCCTAACACTTTCTGGCAAGATTAGGGCAAATCTTGAAACAGAATATGTAAGAAATCACAATCTTGGCCACAGATGCAAACTGATGATAAAAGTTCAAATTACTCCAGGTTAGTTTATGTATTCCAAGACCCAAAATGCTATAGGGGAGTCTCCCCTGATGTATTTGGAAGAGCAGTGCTTTTTTCAAGTATTTCTGCAAGTGTAAGCACAATTGAGATAGAGTTAATCATTCGTGAGCACCTTATATACCTGTATTTATGACTACGTCTCCTGGAAACTTGAGTCTGAAGTTCTCAAAGCATATTACTCCTGCAGCTTCTGACATACACTTAGCAGCAGCAGGATTGAGCCTGATGCTTGTAAAAGAGGCAATGGACATGAAATTGCCACTTGCTCACAAGTGCAACATGTCTCTTTGGGAACACGTGGCTCCTACCATAGCCTGACGTTACAGGAAAGAGATCATTAACATGGAAAGTGTACAAATTTATTTAGTAATTTTACACCTAGCCCAAGAATTACTGTTTTCTTTTATACAACAGCAAGCAATCTTTAGACTATTACTTTGCATACAGAGAAGTGGATACTCTAGCAATAAAGCTGCTTGCCTAAGACTAAATCCTGCCAAGCACTTCTTTTGCACACAAACAGTCTCCTTGAAATCAATGAGATTTCTTGAATGAGCTCTTCACACAAGTAAAAGGATCAGGTCCTTAAACAGCAGAAAGTACAGACGACCATGTTAACATAAAGCATCAAACAGGAGGAGGTCTCGGCAATGGAGTGAAGTATAGTCACCTACCACACATGGTTAATGAGATGTGACAGGCCAAATTCAGATCAAATGTAAACAGGGACACTTTCCTGCCTGGAACTAAACCTGTTAAAGAGGTGTAAGCTTTGCTTCATGTGTAGTATCAGGTAGTAGCAATGCAATTAACCATCATCCAATGAATTAGCAAAGCTTACCAGCATGACAAACACAGAAATAGCATCACTCTAGAGACACAGGAAAACCGCAACCATCTACCTTCCAACACCCACAGGTGACCGTCCAGCCCTGGAGTTTGCAAAGTCCCTGGAGACCAAAGGAGAGATTCGGCATGATGCCATCAAAAGGGATCCAGGACGTACGCGGGCCAGACAGCTTTCCAAAAACACCAAGGCGCTGTCTTCCTGAATACGCTGGGTTGCCCTCGCTTCTAACACGGTCCACCAGCATGCCTCCCGGGCAGTCCGACAGCAGTTGTTGCAACGCAGGCGCCAGGCACTGCATCTCACCCGCCAGACCCCTTCTCCCCCCTGCAAACACCTCACACCACTGCTGAAGAGCTAACCAGCCTTTGACCCTATTTTACTTCAACTTCTGGACCTCTATACAATTGACAATGGGAACATTTAATTCTGTTTCAGTCACTGCATCTCTCTTCTATTTTAATATATATTTTAATATTGGAGGGAAGTGGGGGGAGAGGACACAGTTCTTTCCAAGCAGAACTAATCCTCCTTTGAGGATGGGCGAGCCCCACACAGCTCTCAAATCCCAAGGGCGAGCAGCTCTGGTTAGCTGGGGAGGCTGTGCATCTCAGCAGGTTGTAAAACAAGGATAAACAACAAATTATGACTTAGCGGCAACTTCCGTTTTCCCCCTGCAGCCTGGGACGTGCGAGACTGGCCACTGAGCGCGTGGGTAAGTGCGGGGAGCACATATGCGCCAGCAGAGTTTATAGTGAAGGAGGGGAGCACGTGGGTGGTAGCAATTTAAAAAGCAGCTGTGTGTATGTTTTTCCCGGTTAGACTGTGAAATCACAAATGGTAGAATCAGCACTGTAAGCTTAAAACCACGCTAACCCACTTGGCTGCATTTTATTGTTAACTCTGCGTATACTTTTTTCCTTATTTTTATAAAAAACACACACCGACTCTTCTACCCCAACTACCTCCTTTCATTAATAAAAGGATAAAATTACACTAAATATTTCTAATGTGGTGATAAAATGGTGAAGAATGAGAATGTATTATAAAACAGGACATTCGTGGCCAGAGCATTTGGAACATTCATACTGTTACATATATTTTCTCTAAGTAATCAGGAATATATTGGTATTTTGAAATTATGTATCTCTAATAACACAAAAGTACTTAAGAACAGAAATAGACAGTAATGGAAAATGCAGTCAACTGTTGACAACATATAGAATTTCAGAAAATAATTTACAGAGAACAGCACAGCAGATGAGTCAAAATTTTCTCAAAAATATTTCTTGCCTCCGATAGTCCAATGTAATTCATTTTCTATCTCTGTTCATTAATCATTGTTAAAATTAGTGATCCATTTCTTCCACTCTGCCATCTGCACTCAGCTTCGTAACAAACATGACACCTTCCTGCATAATAAAACCTGACAACTACGAGGATGCATTTCCAAATAGCTTTCTGCATATTTGCACCTCTATAACTGATTCCGTTGTCAGACAAAAGTGGATTATTTAACCAGAGTTCTTTCTTTATCAATTCAGTACACAGACATGTGCTTGTGAGGGAGTGCATGCGTGTGTGGATGCGTGTGTATAAAATGATCAAGTAAAAATCACTTAATTTAAAATAAAAACAAGATATACCAGTTATCTTTGAATTCTCACAGTAGATAAAATTGGTCATATATATATATGTATGTTAGTTTTAATCTTCTACTACGAAGCTTAAGGATGTAACATTTGGATTGGCTTCATCTTGTAAAGTTTGCATACACAAGAATTATCCTGACACTCCAATTTCCTCCAAAAGAAAAGAAGAAAAAAAAAAATCATATCCAGCTCGGTTTTGTTTCCCAGCCTTTGATCACTGACAATATCAAATAAATATTTTTAAGATAAGATGAAATATCCAAGCAATGAAAAGATATAAAAAAATGCACAGATAAATAATTAAAATTCAGGATGTCATTTCCATCCTGTTCAGGCTAGCCTCTAATCTCCTGGTGGCAGACAGGGAACCAGAGAACAGGGTTCAGTTCTTGGTCTCTTTCCATTCCATCAATAGACTTGGAAAGCCATGGCAGCAGGGCATCTGAGTGGTCCCTTCATAAATTATAATTACACTCAGATCCCACTGATTAACAGAAGCTGCAGTTCTCAGCACGCTGAAAATCAGGCTAATGGTGGGAGCATTAGGCCATCCTACATGCAAGTCAACGGGAACCTGTCTGCCGACCGCAAGGAATCTGGTGCCTTGTTCACAGCTCTCCATTTGATGAGAGCTGCCCAGCCAACTGGTGAGCAGAGCTGATCAGCCATGAAAGCGTCTGTCCACTTCTGCTCAAAAAGTGGTAGGCAGTAAGACAGTGGGAAGGGAGCACTAAGGAACACGAAAGTGTACACCAGAGTCCTCTGGAGACTCAAACTAGTTACCAAGCCCTTTAAAATACTTTCAGTCAGGCCTGAAAAGAGTACTAATCTTTCACTGGAACTATAAAAAAGCAATCTTTTTCAATAGAGAAGATTATCATTTCATAGTAATCTCAAAAAATTGTGCCTACAGCAAGTTCTGCAGGTGCCCTGTAACAGCAGGCAGAATGACGAACACAGTGTCCAAGATGGGACCTGTTACTTTTTTGGTTTCCTCAATTTTAAATTTTGAGCTATGGCAACCACAATAACCCATGCTCACATACATACTTGTTTGCCTCCAAGCCAGGTGAGCCCATGGCCACCAAGCAGCTCTCCAGCTACAGACACAGCTGCTTCACGCTCACCTCTGATGGCTGCCGCCTCCGAGCACGGACGAGCTCTTGGGAAGAGCACCAAGGCCTGGCAGCACAAACTGGTAGACAGTGCTGCGTTCAAGAGACCATGCTCACTTCCCAGCTCTGCCAGCTGACCTACTCACTAAATTTGGACAAGCTGCCCCAATTCCAAATGTTCCCATTTTCCCGCTATTAATGGAGATGTTGACACTTGCCTCCTTTGCAACCCACTGACAAAAAAAGCTAAATGACTTTCAGTAGCATCACAGACTACAACACGTATGAGGAAACTGTATCAGTACAATTTGGTTAACAAACACATCTTCTCTCAGCGTCCCAATTTCCACTGAGCACTACCACTACTAGTATCATTCCTCTCTCTGATAAATTTGTGACAGAAGCTGTCAGTGGAGAAAAGATTTTCCATTGCTAACATCTTAAAAAGCTTCTATAGCATAGACGTAAATTACAGAATATATATTGCAATGCTTCTTTTTTAATAGCTAAAATATAATGGGGAACTTGAGTAAAAGCCCAGCAGGTCAAATCCAATCCAAGCAACATCTCCAACGTACACCATGAGAAGCAGCAGAACATTTTAAGAACAAAGGACCAATTCTGCCTTCACTTGTATGCCTGCCACTTCCACATGCACAACAGGCCAGAATGAGACACAAAGTTTCTGCAAGAATTGTTTCAGAAAGTTAAATAATTTTTGTATTGAAGGAAGTTAAAGAAAAATTAAATCAATCTATTTTTTGATACAACACTGTCTAATACAACAGCAAACGTATGTCACTCTTTGGAAGAAAATCTGCATCTGACATGAAAGTGTCTGTTCAAAATTTAAACCAGATGTGGTATAAAACAGCTGAAATCTAAAGTTTGGAAAAAACAAGATGTAGAAGAAAGATAGCTCCTGGTAGATACCACAAGGGTAAGAGAGCTTTCTTTTTAAAGTGTTCAGACTGGAACCTTTCCAGGCGTACACAAACCCTTTAACCTGTTGGCATTATCTTTTTTTAATTTTATTTTGGGGTCTAAGGCTTATTGGGTTTTATTTTCTTCTTTCCTTTTTTTTTGTTTGTCAATTTGACAATTTGGAAATGGACTGTCTAGTCTATTTATGAATTTTGTGTATGTTTTGTATATCGCTCTAAGCATTTGAGAACGACTACCAACTATTCTTTTTATTCGTCACTTGGAAGGGAGGGGGGGCACCAAACAGGCATTGTCTCTATAGCTGCTTCTTTTGCCTTTTAGTTTCCTTTTTTCTTCACATGTCTGCATACTGACACATTCAATTTCAGGTTATCAGCACATCTGAATTACAGAATACTGATGGGTATAGAGGGCAGGCCTCTCTGGACTGATTAGCATCATTTAAGAAAGCATTCACTTGCTTGCTTCATTGGCTGCAGGGATTCCATGATGGGTGGCCTTTTAGCATTAGAAGTCAATATGGAGCAATCTCATTTGAATTAAATATGGACAAAAGAAAAGATTTGATTGTGGTTATTCATAGCTAACCTTTTAATTTTGCAAAGCTCTGAAATTTGGGGGTTTGTAAGCCATAAAACTTAAATATACTTAGTTTTTCATTTCTTTTCAACTCGCTTCTCTTCTCCTCCTCCAGTTTTTATGTACTTTTTAATTTGTGCAAAACTTAAACCAGAAGCTTATTTCAAAAGAAATGTCTGGATGAATATTCAGGAAAACCTTTTAACCTAGTTAAACCTACACTGACTATAAAAGGAGGAATGCCTGATTCTAATCCATAAATGTATGTAAATCCATACTGAAAAACATATTTGTCTCTATCAGACTCATACTTGTTTCCGAATGGACCATAAATGCAGCCAAGTATTTCATTAACACAAATAATTATGTATTGCTAGTCATATTACGGCCTTTGTTAGTAAGAGCCTAAGCCTGTGGAAAAGTTGCAATGATTTAAAGTCTAGCATAAAAATCTGGTCATAGAGAAACAAATTTCTATTCTCGCATTAAAGTAAAATTATTATATGAACCAAAACATAAAATAGTAATTACAAGTTCCACTAACTAATAAAAATCACAGAAATCTCTAAGATCAGGTGACAGAAATAGCTGAGAGAAAATAAGCAAAGCTTAAGTTTTCCAAGACATTACAAGAAGTGCAAAATCTGACTTCCAAGTAGATGAAAGCACTACAAGTGTGGCCAACCTCTCTGAATACCTGATCCCTCTGCACTTGAAGACAGTGGGAGTTTTGCCATTAACTTCAATGGAAGTAAAATCAGACATTGAGAAATGAAGTGGAAATGGCTTTTGCTGAGCTGGGCTGACTGCCACGATACGGGATAAGCTCAGCCTATGAGGAGCACAGGATAAATATCACACTACTTCTAGCACATGACTTGTCCCTTTGCTACCTATCCCAACAGACCAGGCTTAAATTTGAAATATATAGTTAACTCCAGTCCAGACAATTTCATAGATATCCTGATGAAGGAGAAAAGTATTAAAAGTCCCTCAGTGGGTGTCTCATATTAAAAGATTCCAGCAAATCATTCCTGCATTGCAGACACCACTGAAACGGAAATCAAGATCTGTTTAAAGCATTTTCATGGATCATGTTAAAGATTAAACCAGCCCCATAAAAAGAAGCAGCAAAACACTACCTGCATTTACACCTTTTAGTTGTTTTACAGAAGTTAAGTCTGGAACCAGCCAAAGTATTCACAGAATTACTCCCGTATTCTTCAAGATTTTAGTTCATTCCTGCTGTTGTAACACAGAGAGAACCTAGATGAAAGAGAATGGAAGGTAGGGAGTATATTTCCTGAGGAAGCATATGCATTCAACTTTTTCAAATTGTATGATCTCACTGTAGCATTCAATAGTTTTAAAACTCAGCTTTTCCAAGTCTTCCTCCTGTCCTTAATTTACTAATTTCCAAAAAATTGTGATTTTAGGTTTTTTTCAAGCCAGTATACCAGACCTCTGCACTCTCACGCAGCATTACATCAACAGCATCCTTAGCATGCATTTTGTCCATTTTTAAATGGAATAAGTCTAAATAAAGAAACAAAAGCGCTTGGGAGTACTTTCACTGCAGCATAAGCATTCTAAAAAGGCCCTTCACAAATGTTTCCAATATGCTTTATACTGCAACCCAATGTGCAACTTCTAAACTACACCACCACAAGTAAGAAATTAGAAATGTTGAGGGCTATTGAACACTGAATTTTCACAGTGCATCTGCACAAAGTTATTTAGCACAGATGTTTCTGTAATTGTGATCCACTGGAAAAACTCAAAGTGTTCAATGGCCCTCACACTTCCACCTGCAGAGCAGTACTGGTCTAGTACAACTATGCTGAGCTGTAACGTATAAAAAGCAGCAACAGAGGCTGGATCAGACTTTGCAAGATTTTCACAAATAGTGTTATTCTGCTTTGTTTGTGAAGGGGTGACATGATTTGGGGTTTTTTCTTTTCGTTTACAAAAAGACCCACATATTAAAAAGGGGTGAAATAGATTTTACATGCCTGGCTTTGAACCTGGGAATCTCCCACCGTGCAACTAATTGCATTGCCAACAAGACACAGGAGTACACCCACAAGCAGCATAAAATGTAACTGTGAGGGGTGTGATGGTAAGTCTTTATAAATAATACATTCATCTCAAGGTGCACTTGTGTCTATGTTGTTAATGTAGGTATTTTTTCATTAGTAGCTGTAAAGATATCTGGGCAGGTTAACATCAATATGCTTCTAAAGACAATAAAAATGAGGAATCAACAAGAGGAGAGGACTTGCTTCTTAAGCAGAATGGTTAGGTGCATTCAGTTTGAACAACAGCAAAAGGAAGTGAAGATCACGACAGTGACCCTGGCTCCCCTACGCATTCACATGGCCTCAGAGATTCCCAGGAGAGCATCACCCTATTCTGACTTTCTACAAAAAAGCGCATCTCGGAGACCGCAGAGACAGGTGGTATCTTCCTGCCCACAGGAATGGCTGAGCAAAGAGCAGGCAGCACAAACCTGGTTAAAGAGCACTGAGTAAGGACCAATGGCTTCTTTGTCATCCCACTGCCAATGTACAAGGAAACAGGTGGACCATTCACTTAACCTCCCTTGCAAATTCCCAAAAAAGGATTATAGAGAATTTTTTTAGCTGAGAAAACAAGAGGGAATTGATTAGAGAAAAGATTATAAGCTAGATAAGGATAAGACAACTTTGATATAAAAAACATGGCTAATATGGCTATCAGCACACATTGGACTGCAGAAGTACATAAACATTTAGTGATAGGTTGCTGGTTTTGTAAAACACAAATCCATAATGTGGACTCATATTTTGAGCCATAAAAAGTGAGAATAAAGATTAAGTTATCATTTGAAAATTGGCTGCAGTAATGGCACAATACATTTTTCAAAGCATATGAACAATAATATGACAATTGCTCCGGACTAGAAAACCACTTTGTGCTGCTGTCCCACCAGATCTAACAAACTGATCTAACGAATTTAACCACGTCAGTGCCTCAGCAGGAGAGCAGCTAGGATCACTTAATTGCTCCAAGAATCTATCTTTTTTATGATTTTTGTCACGAAGCTGTTCCTAGGAGTATCTTATTTACTACAACTCTTCTACCATCTCTAATTTTCTGTGGAGTCCCACACAACTATGTTTTACCCTTCTCTCCTTCACTCATCTCTATCTAGGTGACCTCTTTTTTTGGTCACGTGCCTTCTTCCAAGTTTACGTCGACGGCAGCCACATCTACCTCCTACACTTGTCTCCTATCTGAGCCTTGCATATCTGCCTGCACCTGAGATCACCTCTTCTAATTACATTGCTGCCAATTTAAACTCGAATGGATAAAGCTGAACTATGTGTCTTGCCTTTCAATCTCCTGCCATTCCCTGTTTTCTTTATCACTGTTAATTGGCAATGCCATTTCCTTGCCACCTTCAGTGTGGTTCCTTACCCTCTGCCTCAAAAATCACAAATAACTCCCAAACCTGTTGCTTCTTTCTGTACCATTGTATAAGAAACAATCTCTTATTTCTAAGCAGCAAAGAATCTTCAACTTCTCCATCCTGACTGCTGCTGCAACTACTTCTACTTACTCATTCCCCAAACACTCAGTTCCACCCCAGCATAGACAGCTGTTCACTGAGTAGGCCCAAGTGTTCTGCAATAGAAACAATAAATAATTAAATGATAATGAGGAGGCAGCATGCTGATAGAGGAGGTGGCACTACATCCTATAAGACAGCACTGAATCAGTGTGCCAAGATAATAGAGAGAAACCAGGCTAATCTTTAAGCTGAATTTTCATTTAAGACAGAAAAGCAAAATTCTGGTTGGCCATAGTAAACATTCGACAGTAGTGCACAGCACCCTGACTATATTAAATTTGCCACCCTGGGAAACATTTTTAGAGATGTGCATAATGTCCTTCTGAAAACTGAATACAGGGCCAGAAGCCCAAAGGCATGCAAGCCCTTGACCCTTATTCAGGCACCTAAATCCCATTAAAATGGAGATCAAGCACCTAAAAACCCAAAGGCTGCACACTTCAGAAGATCTAAACCACAGGCATGTAGCTCCCTGAGACACTTTTGAAGTTGTAACCCCTGGTCAAATGCTATCTTAAATACTACCATCCCACCACCTCAGTTCTCACAGCAATTTTATCTGGTTGATGTATTTATTCCTGTCCTGTACTGCTACAAGCAGTAAAAATAGCTTTATTGTTCCACCTTAGAGGTGGCTGCTGCTCAGTAGGAAACCTTCTTTAACAACTCTCACAGCCATTTTGTTAAACTTTGTAAGTGCAGCAAACTTTAAGGTACTTGAGTGAAAGTTCACAGGTAAGCACACACTCCTCATAACCACCGAGCTAATCAAGAAACATGAAAATAACGTGTATTGCACAAAACATTCATTCAGTCCTCTTTCATACTAAACCTCATGGTGTTTAAAACCTTGGCACATTTTCGGGTTTCCAGCTATTCTCACTGCACAATGACATGAACAGAAAGTAGCTGCCTAGAAATAACCATTTCTAAAAGCTTTTGGTCTCTTATATCCTCTATATTAAAACACTGATCCTTTTCATGCAGGAAAAGGGACATTTTAATTTTCAAGAGACAAAATTTAGTCTCAAAAAAAAAAAGAGAAAGAAAGAAGCGTTAACAGTCAAATGGTAATAGGGAAAACAAGAGAGGAATTAAAGCTGAAACGTCATCCTTAACTCACCCCCACCGTGCCCAACTCTTGCAGGGGTCCTCTAACAATTGGTAATCCTTCATAGTGTACCATATGTGCTGCAATAACAAGGCCCAATGAGGTACATTAAGGATGTCATTTCAACCTTACCTCCTTGCTTCTGCGAGATGAAGGGAGACCCTTAACTCCATTTTAACATAGACTAGTGATTGAATAAAAGAAAAGTTGTACTTTCCTAGGACAATGCTGCTCAGTTTTGTAGTGTAAATAAAAACGGCTTAAGTTGGTCAGCTGCTAACCACATGGTAATAATAAGTACAACAGACCGAAGTTCACAATTATTTCAGATTTACTCTCTTCCTGATCTTTCATTTTTATCAGCAAAACATCCTCTTGGCAATGGGAAGCTAAGCTGAAACTTAAATGAAAGAAATGCAAGAAGTAAATGACAAAAGACACAATTTTATGAAAGGAAAATATTCAGACCTCAGCCTTGACCTTGACCTTTTACTGTCTTTTAACATTAAACATTTGCCCCACCTTCGAAAAGATAAATGTGGCTTTTGATGACAGCCTATGTTATCTGAGGATTAAAATAGCCCTCTTGCAGTGCTCAACATTAAAGTCTTCCGCATTTGCAAAATTGCAAACAGATGCAACTCAAGTACCTGCAAATAATCTGCCAAGACCAATTTCAAAAGGGAGATTTCAAAATATGTGGAAGTCATTAGGACATGTATTATTTTTGCAATGAATAGGCGCCAGGAGTGTCTCAAGAAGCAGATGGGTGCTACTTTGTTTATAAAAGATCAACAGAATATTTGCCTGTAAATGAAGACGTATAAGCTATATGAAACAATTATGTTAAAATGGTGAATGTTTCAAAGCTAATTGTAATGGTCTTTTAAGATCTGAATTCCTCATTTCTTACAGCATGCTAAAATATCATTTTAGTTTTGGTCTTGATTGATATAATTACAAAAATGGCAGAAAATTAAAGCAAACGCTGTCAGTTTTGCTGTTGTAAATGTTGTCACTTTATCACTTGTTTACAGTTGCACCCATACTGATAAGTGAATATTTTTCAACATACATAAAAAATACGACCTTAATCTCATGGGAAAATACAGAAAGGACAGTAAAAAACGTTAAGCTTAAAAACAAAACAAAACAAAAATCCCAAACTGCAACATACTACCTAATGACCGGTAGTTTTAAAATTCACATCTTTATAAATTTCCAGCTTAATAAAACAGAAGATCACAAAGGAAACTATGACTATATATAACACATATAAATTTATAAAGAACTCAATAAACATTAAGGCATTATCCCTGCAATAGAACAATAAGCTGTAGCACAATACGGCTGGGTAAAAATCTCAATGTTGTATTTCTCAAAGTAATATATTTTAAATCAGGCTTCCAAATGATAATGAAAAATTTATCTGTCCAGATACTAAATCTATTTGGCATTATTTACCATGAGTATAAACTGCAAGAAAACCACATATTTTACTTGCCCATCAAAAATATTAATTGCTTGGGCAAAGAGAATTTTGCACTGTTGATTAAGATAGCTATATCCAGAAAATTCCAGGGAATAAATATTTTTATATTTGCCTCAGTACTTTTAAAGAGTATCATTACAATCATAATTTAATATATGTACTTAAAAAAATGTTGGGGGGAGTCTTTTAGGTTTTGGTGTGGGAGTTTTTTGTGGTTTGCTTTGGGGGGGGTTGGGTTTTTGGGGGGGTGTTTTTTTACACAACTAGGCTTAAGTAAATACAAATTTATATGAAATGTTTACATCAAAATAGTAATTCAAGATTTGCTGATACTGTAACATACCAACTACCAACAACTGTGTGGCTACTTCCATTTATTGCCATTTACACAAAATTGTGATACAGCAGGCTTAAAGTACAGTGGAAGCCCTCAGAGTGCAGGTTAGGAGACCCAGTGAAAGTTAGAGAGTAAATGCAAGTGCTTTTCACACTCTCAAGGTTTCACTAGGTCCTGCAAACTGCAATCTTCGCTTTTTTTTTCAGTGTGATGAAGTTTCTGCTAGGACCTAAAAACTCTGTTCTTCACTGATAATCTTCCAACTGGGGCTTCTACTGTTAGTGTACACCTGTAAGATAGAGAGAAGGAGAAAGTAAGAAGAAAGAGAAAGAAATTTAAAAAGCTGCCAAATAGAAATAAAGAAAGATAAGCAAGAAGAGCTAGGCAAAGGGAAGAAAAGAACAAATAACAGAGCAAGCAAAACATTAAAAACTCTACTTTGAATTAAAAAAAAAATGCTTCTACGTGTGAATCCTATCCTACCACAGGACAGGATTAGTGGAATATTTCCTTGTCAATATATAGGTTAGATAAGCATACGAAAGGTAAAGCATATATAAAAAGGAATTTGCGGTTAGTGGAAATGTTTTTCAAAACTTGCACTAGCTGCTATATAAATACAGTGAGAAAATATCTGGTGCCTTCTAGGAGAAATGATTAAATACAGAAGTGAGCTTCCATTTCCTAGCTCAGGGTGTCCAGTCTCAGCATTGTGAATCAGTTACATTTCAGCTAACTCAAGGCTAATGGGAGTAATACATGAGTAAAGACTGAAAGATCCAACACAAAAATTAGTAATAGTCTGGCAACATTAGAGCTAAAAGGCTTTGGAAACTGCAGGTCACTTGGTGCATGTAAGTAGTTCTGACCCACGGTCAGAGTGAGCCACGTGAGCACAGGTCAAGAGAGCTTACCCACAGTAGCCTACGCAGCAGGTAATTCAACACCGGCCATCTTTGTGCAAAAACCTCATTGTGGAACATTTTCACCATTAAAAGTACAGCTCTGTCACCAAGCGCTGCACTTCAGACGCCTATTTTCAGGGCTGCTTCATGACCACCTCCTTTTAGGACACCTGTGGGCAGATCTACTGAAGAGAACAGTGGCCAAGGAGAGTCCAATTCTAGAAATTTCCCATTTGCCTACAGCATCAGGAAGCTGGTCATAACAGCTCGTGGAAAAGAATGACACACTAACAGTAGCCAGCTCCAAGTCGATAAATGTAACCCAAATGAGGTGCAGGAATCAAGTCAATGCCTTCAAAACTGCTTCTGACTAGTGCCCTGGTGCCACATGGTAAAGGAGAAGGATCATCTTATCTTGGATCATACTTTCTCCAATTTATTCAGTTTCTCTATTGGAGCTTTTTTAAGAGTTATTTCCAATCTTACTGTAGCCAACCCAGGTCAGATAAACACAGATATTGCCTTCTGTTCCTAGCCCAAACACATTTGGGGATCAGATTACCATAGTTCAGCCACAGGACGATCCCTTTACGTCCTTAACCTGAAAGGAACATCTCCCTTCCACTGCCCCCAGCTCTCACTTCAACACAGAGGACCCAATGGATAGGCGACAGGCTGCAAAATAGCAAGCCACCATAGTAAGTTTTATTTAAAAGCAGTTGCCAGGTTCCAGAAATGGCAGGATTCCCATTTGTTTTGGAAGAGGAGGATGTATTTATACTGCAGATATGGTCTGAGCAAGAGGTTGTCTTGCTGACTGCTCAGAACACGTCTGTGGGAGTTAGATTTCAGCTTACAAAGGGGTCTGTACCATCTGCAGACTCCTACAGCCTCTTGTCCACTTCAGGAGCCTTAAAGGGATCCCATAAAGGTGCATATTTAAAACTGAATTTGAGGGTGGCTGGTTGACTCATGCCAGACTATGCATTTATGTAAAAAAACAGCATTTGCAGGTACTGGTACCATAAAGCTGCCCTGAAAAACTATGCATTCCAATAAATTCAGTTACAACACATACTGACCCTATTCTGAGCAAAACATACAATTTTAAAATTATGCCAGCCTCTGCAAAACTATGTGGGATGTCTTACACCATGAATTAATATCCACTAGAGACTTAGCTGAGATCATCAAACTCATTTCACATAAGACAACAAATTAAATCACCCCAGGGACAAAGTACATGAAAAGCCAGCGTGCTATCAAACAAGCTAGGTCCCTAATAAGGTAGATTTCTTTAAGCAAAGTATTAACTATACTTTCAGAATACACTGCTTCTATTGTTTATACACACCACATAATGAAATGCTACTTCTGTTTTCACCAGATGGTAGCACATATAATTTTCAGGCCTTCAGTTCATATCATAATACAAACAATTGGTATGGCAAATATTACCGGTCTATAAACACTTCCACAGTTCCACAGCTCTTACACAAAAACAATACAAATTTTCCATTTCACTGTTGTAACAGAAACCATGATAATTTCTGATATTCCAAAATATATGCATATTTGGTCACTTTTTGCTGCCTGAAACAAATGAAATGATCAAACCTCAGACTGCTTGGCTGCTTCCATTTTTTAAATAAAAATCAAATATTAACAAAACTATGTGAATATCAAAATGCTTAAATGGTACAATACAAGATGTATCCTTAATACATTTTAACAATAACACATGCTGTGTTCCTACACTGGAATAACATCATCCATATGAATCCCAGGAATTTAGTATATCTGACAGTTTCTCTCAACCACCCATAACATTCTTTCCTGTCTCATTGTAGCTGGCAAAAGAGAATTCTATAATTGAGTGGTACAGAACATGTGCCCTCCCTGCTAGAAGATGACAGATGGATTATAAAAACTTCAAAGCAGAGCATTTGGAGCACCAGGGGAGAGATAGTGGGTATTTGAACTCTCAGTCTTTACCCAGGAGACAATGGCACTCTGACATGGTGCATATATCAAGGAATGGTGTAACTAGATAGACATAATCTTTCTTTTCAGTAAGTATTTAACATTCTGTTACGAACAAGTTTCAGCCTAGCTAAAGTGCAACTCATCTTAATACTAATCATCGTAGCCTGAAAGGCTACATGCCCCCTTTTTTCAATTTTGGTTCAACTGCTCCTTCATAAAACTGTTTTTTAAAGGACAGAAGCAGCGTTACATAGGTGCTTGGGTAACGGAAAGGCTATTTTTAATCTTAAAATTAATGTTTTACTGGGGTTTAGTATTTGCATATGTGTAGGTGAATCTGTTTTGTTTGCTGGAATGCTTATTTGCATTGCCTGCATTTAAAGCGCCGCTCTCCACCAGAGTTTACATACCACATGTTGCTGATCATTCACTAAATAGTTACTAAAATTACCTTAAATTATTAACATCTCTAAAAAAAAAAAAACAAAACCAAACCAACCTTATAATTCTAGAGGCACAAATCCTTTCAAGGAATTGATCCTTTCACTCCTGCTGCTATACCACAATGATGGCTGAGTATCTGATGCCATCTTTATTAAGATAAATTATAACCTGAAAAAAATAATTCACCCTTCTGCATCCTTTAAATATTTGCTAGAAACATATAAAGACAGAGAATCCCATTCACACCAGAGGTGTGTTCAAAATTTCTTAAAGTTAAGAATAATTGAATCAGCATACAGATTTTCTAAATCATTACCTTCCCATACAAACATAGGATTTTGTTATATTTTGAAATTTTTCATGTTTCTTTTTACTGCTACTGTTACAGCAATTGCCCCTGGTTTATTAAGAAATTACTTGCTCAAATTGTTTATAAAAATACCTATGACTTACTGTAAGGTCAGAAGTAAAAACAAGTTTAAATGTCTCATTTGTCTATATCACAAAAATCACACACAGATGATTTGACACAGTTTGCAGCCGCTGTTCAGGCAAGGCCCAGGACTAGAATAGCAAGGGTATTATTGCAGGTCAGAATTGAGGGGTACTGGCAGAACTGCGTGTGGGAAAGCTTGCATAACAGCCACACTGTGCCAAGCTTTAGCCTTTGTTATTAGTCCCTTTAATGAACGCCATATTCACACAAAATAAAAAAAAAAAAATATGCTGCATATTTTAAGTAGAGTGAATTCAAAACTAAACAATTGGAAGATTCAATGCTACAAGAAAGCCGCACAGTAACTATTCCCATTCTCCTACAAATGCATTTAATAAAGTAACATGCGAGCAATTTTAAGTATTTGATCCTTTTATTATACAGTTGAAACTAAAAAAAAAAAAAGGCAAGCAAACACTCTGGAAGATGATGAGGCTGTAGTTTTTAAGTAGCAAGTAAAAACAATAGCATCAAGATAACACACTGAAAAACAGAAGCAAGTAACTTTGCAGCTGCATTAATATAAAATGACATAGCTCCAGCAGTGGAAAAGGCTCTAACACACTGCCCAGTACTTCATCGTGGATGGCCCTCTAATAGCACTGTGGCAAACTGCTAAGTTGCCTACTAATGTATATTCTTTCCTGCACAAAACATTAATCCCAGCCTTTACAAGAGGGGAGGAGGTGGAGGACTGTGATGCTTTGAAGGAGACCTGTTTTGAGAAACCCTTTTTTAAGTGCATTTTCATCTTTTCTTTTTTCAGTGATCTTCTGCCATACTGGAATGTAAACACCACAGGAATAGACAGAATCTCGAATTAAGGATTTGGATGCCTTTCTTTAGAAGTAATCTTCAAAGAATGTACATCCCAAACATCACAGTGGCTCAACAAGCTTGGAAGCTAGCTACTGCATGTAAAACTGCACAGGTCATACCTAGTACTTGCTACCACTCGGTTCCCGAATTGCTACGAAGATAAACAAAAATGTTTTATATCTTAGTATATTTGACAGGCAAGAGTATCAGGGACAGTAATATTGCTTTAATGGAAGAAAGCCATTCTTTCACAATGGCACTAGTGTACTTATACACACTGTGTTGTTGAATTAAAAGTTAGCTCAGCAGGACTCTAGCTTTATTTCTGTTAGTAGGCATCCACCATCAGTCGTCGACGCTAGTGGAGAGGAAAGGCATGTCTTATTTACAGATGCTATTGTGCAGACTTTAATAATAGTAAATACACAGAAGACAGACTATTGTGGACGGAAAAAATCTTTGGTTTAATGAACTGTCAACTCGTCCATCATAATGTTACCCAACCTAAAACCACCAAATCTGGACAAGCTCTTTGATGATATAAAGCAGGCAAGAGGTTTTGCTCACACGCAACAAAATGGAAGAGATTGCTGCCATTAAAAATATACTAGCCCATACTAGCACTAACTGCCACACATTTGTTAGATAATAGCTTGATTTTTTTCCTATGAGAATAGCCTTCTGCAAGAAAGAGACATTTAATCAGAGTGATACATGACATCCAAAAACTGAAACCAAAAATTATGGCATGAGCTAAAAGCAAGTTGTCTTCCTGAAGGCAGAATACTGAAACATCTTTAAGATTAATTCTGGGAGAGAATTCTGAAAGTCAAATGCTGAAAGATATTGAAAATACATTAATTATGCACAACCCAGGATCTAGGAGAGGTTAAACCCCAACTTGGCAGAAAATTGAATCCTTTTATTTGATACAAACTTTGTACATAGTGATGTTGTGTCCTGCATTCCTAATCTCCCTAGATCTACCAACGGAGCAAAAGGGCGGCAAGACAAAGGAAGCGGAGATTTAGCCGTTCCAGTGTCACCCTGCAAAGAAATTAAATCGAGCAGGCACTGTGGAAAACGGCTTCTTGCAACTGTTTGTGGCAGAGGTCAAACTTCAGACCTACCTGGGGCAATTGTCCATCTTGTTCTATCAAACATTTATAACAACTTTCTTGACTTAAGTGGGATTCAAGGAAAGGAGACTTTTCACAGTTGCATCTGATGACTCTCTCAGGAACAACTGTCATTCAGGTGCATTAATTTTCTCCATCACCTTAAGCACTAACCAACCTTTGAAGACATGCTACCCTACCTTCTACAGCGCACATTTTCCAGTTTTATCAGAGCTGAATTTTAATCCATTATATTAATTGTGCATGTGTGCGCCTATGTGTGCATTTTAACAGTGGGGACCTTTGCTTTCTACTCTGGATAGTCTTAATTTTAATACTTTAACCATTCATATCAGAATGCTCAACATTCTGGAGGCTAATTTTGAATCATCCACATTTTGATTCCCGGAAGGGCCACGCACTTACTTTTCATTATAAAGTGCAACAATAGCTATGCTCAGGAAATCAGGTCCTATGTCTCGGAGGATTATTCTTCCAAGAATCAGACACACCAAATAAATGTCATCTTTGGCAAATGCAATGCGAAATCTATGTATTAGACACGCATTCAATTTCATTCTACACATAGATACTTAAATGAAGATGAATCTTATACATTTGCTAAAGAGTCGATTGGTCTGTTTGATAACACGATGCTCTCCAAAAGGTCACCAATTTGTCTAACCGTAGAAACAACCGCTAAAGCTGCTAAAGAAGCAGCTTCCCAGAGCAGTAAATTTTGAGGAAGTTCTCCCTCTCCAAGGACCAAGATAATTCCAGAATGTAGCCATGAATTCTGTTCTGGTTCAAGGTATGGGAAATTCCTTAAGGTAACAATTTTTCCTTTTCTCAGAATACTAAAGGTCACAGTCTGACACTTTTAATTACAGCAGGAATGTTCAACAGAGTGGGTAACTTCGATTTCTCAAACTGAGGCTGAACCTAACAACCTTTGCGCCAGCCAAATACTGCTACCCCCCAACGGCGTGCACTCTACTTCCCTAACCCTCCAGAGAAACTTGTGCCATCTTCCCACCCTTTGCCACTGCTCCATGTCCATACACAAACTAAAATTTCCCACTTTCTTCAACTTTCAACCTTGATCCCCATGTGGGGATGAAGTCAGTGGTCTGGAGTGCTACCAAAGACCCAGAAGGCAGCAGGAGCTGCAACGATAAGCTATCTTTAAATCAGCCAGTCAATCAGTTCTCTCAACCATCAAGTGATGCAAGCGCAGTTCTTGGACCAAAATCCTTGGTTCCCACTGTGTCAGACCAGATGATTTAAGAATTTGGTTGCCAGCCTTTTCTTTTAGATAACAATAAAGACACTACCGGAAAAATTTAATATCACTCTTCTAAATATACTTTACACTGCCTCTCACAAAATGGTCTGACCCTACTGGCGACAGTGTCAGAGGACTGCTGATGATTTTGTGGATGCTACACGAGCCTTGCAACTTCAGTTCAATTTAAGTAAGGAGAGACTCCTCCACCAAAAAAGTCATTCTTCTAAGAAACTATAAGCCCAGATGTCCTATTCTGGAGAAGAAAAGGACATCTGGAAAGAGGATGTGTGGACAAACAACATAAAAAGGGAGCACTTAAAACACCTCTTGATTCCACAGCAATTTTGAAAATCTCACCGATTCTTTTTACCAGTTTTCTTAGTAATTTTTAATATCTAAAATTTCAACAAACATTAACCAGAGCAAAATGACACATTCTAGGAAGTGTAGTTAACGGAACTGGACAAGGCGGTCCACTTTCAGGAGGGAATGTGAATGACTCCTGTGGACTAGTCTCACAAATAACACAGAAGTGCCACCCAGAACATTGTAAGCATTTAATTCTGATTTACCTTAAAAAACAGACATATACTTTCATTTCTTTGAGCTACTTTGCAACACAAATAAACCAGAAAATGGTTTTAAAGAGACAAACAAGGTCTTGCTATACAACCTCCTAGATGTGCACAAGCTTAACCCACTGTTCACCGGCTCACAGCATACAACTATAATAGCTGTAACTAGAGCACTTAATCTTTTTACCCAAGTTATAGACACTAAAGGTTTCAGTGCTGGAGGGTGCTAGTTCTCTTATCCATGTCAACCAAGGTAACAATTCACAAATAGAAGGTGATGTAACTAGAGCATGTTGTGCTCCACTGATCCTGGCAGATAGTATTGACTCTACCCTCTCACCATCTCCTAGCATGGGGAATATTGCAAGTGAGCTTTTTTGCCAATAGACCAGACACTTTGAAGAACAGCGCTAACCACACAGCAACGCAAATAGAGAAGTATTGAAATTCACTGTTGGAGCAAAAATCATGCTTAACAGCTCCTATCCAACTGCCTAATACGCTTTCCTACAGGACTTCATTTTCCCAGCAGCTGTCTCTGTCTGAGACTTTTCAGTCCCATGCAGACAACAATGCAACTCTCTCTCTACCTGAAGAAACTGCTTCAATGTGCAACTGCTTGTGAATGAAACAGTTGCTAATGGGGAACCAGAGTTCTCCCAAAAGACAAAGAAACAGGCAAAGACCACTCAACCTGATCATGGCATTTGGAGATACCATGAAATTTCACTTCTGTTTGAATGCATATTTTCTAAGACTAGATAAGAAAAAACTATTACAGCAATTCAAAGCTGACCTCTTGCTTAACAGCTGAAGTATTTCACCAGGGGAGTACTGCATCAAACCATCCACATGGGAAACCTCAAGTACATGTCTCCAGAAATGCAACCAAAAGGAAAGTTGTTTTCCATGGCTAATCTGTACACATAAAGATTAAAGCTTGCTCTAAAGGCCTAGGCCCATTTGCTGCCAGTTTTTCCACAATCACGATATTTATCCAGACACCAGGACTATTTTCAAGAGCAAAACTGTCAAGCGCAGAATCTATTTGCAGATCTCTGGGGGATAGTATCAAAGAAGAAACTGCTGCACAGGTTTTGTGAGCTACATGGTTGAAACTGAAACAACCTCCCAAAGGGTGAAGAAAAACTGCTTTGGTTAGGGAGCAATCGCTGGCTGAGCCATTCTGTTCAAAGACAAAGACTATGGCTGGAGGGTAAACTTGGGTGAGGAATCTGTACTTCAGCCTGGCCAGAGTGAGTGAGCAAAAACGTGGCAGATGAGTATCAACACAGAAAAATGTTAAAGTTTAACATCTGGGGAAAGCAATCTAAACAGCCACGTACAACACCACTAAATTTGGAAATGGCCTGTAAGCGCAGAAGAGAGCTCTTAGAATTGACAGTCCTCTGAAATCATCAGTTCAGTAACATACAAAAACGTAAACACAGCCTTAGTCATCATTTAGAAGGCTATTGAGAACAAGATGGATAGCATCCTTCTGCCACAACAGAAAGCCCTGGTGCACCCATATCTAGCATATTGTGTGCCATTCTGGCCTTGTCTTTCCAAAAGAATGTAGCAGAGTTAGAGGTACTGAAAAGGTCAAATAAAATTATGAAGGAAGTAAAGTGGCTGCTTCACAGGAAAAATGAAACTACTTCTTTTCACAAACATTAGTGAGTTTAGAACCATGCTGCCACAGGAGGTGGGGGAGAAGACCAAACTGCAGACTGGACAAATCTGCAGCCAGAAAATCCATAGATGCATACTATGAAGATTAGGACATACCCTCCAACATCCCTATGATGACTGTGGGTACAAGGATATTGTGAGGACCACCAAAAGCATTTGGGCTCACTTGGCCTCCATAACAAGCACCTCTTGCTGCCAGTATCAGGCAGAAGATGGGGCCACTGGTCAGTGCAAGGGCATTTCTTCCACATCAGCCAAAGTTACCAGCCAGCAAACACATGGCAAGACACTCCTCCATCTACACTCATTCAGCCAGACTGGGTCCTCTTCATTTTTTCTAAGCAAATTATTAAAACAAAGGCATATTTATTTACTTTTCATCAATAAATAACATAATGTTTCTTAAAGATTGTAAAAATCCTTTTAGCCACTCGGCAGACAGAGATGCAAGCACTGCCCGATCTTCAAAGATGGTAAATGCCCCTGTTGCACCCATAAGACTCATTAGTAGCAAGAGGTGAGCAGCACCTTTAAAAATCCTCTTCTAATGAATTTCCCAAGGTCATGCTGAAAGTCAGGAAAAGAATCAGGAATGAAGCTCTGTCCAGTGCTTTATCAACAAATTTAATTTTCAGGTGTCATCCATTTTTTTCCTGATATTATGGTCATTCAAGCTCGTATTTCACAGATGGACACCTTTTGCTCCAGGCGTACACTACTTGATCTATTTTAGAAATCAAGCACAAGATACTCAGATGTGGCCAATCCACACACTCTCAATTCGGGATAATGGTATGCAGAGGTCACTTCTGAGCTATTCAACTCCACTGCCTACTGGAAACTACTTCTGTGGGTCCTATGCGCCCAGGACAGTAGCTAGGGTTTATAGGGCACCATCACCATTCCCTCTTCTCCCCAGCAACAGCTTTTTCCTCTGTGGAAAAATAACACTGAAGAAAAAGTGGTTCAAGAACCTAGGGATCAATGCCGAAACCTTTGGATTCAGATGCTTTAGAGCCAGATGGTACCAGTGTTTTGGCAGCAATGGGACGTTCTACCAGACAGAATTTGCCCCCAAATCTAGATTATTTATCTGAAAGGACATTCCAGCATATAGAAACAAGTCAATGCTATATTTTAACATATGATATAAAACTTCCTTGTTTGCCCCCATACAGAAATACGAGGAATCAGATCTTGTCCTGATTTATTAAGGTGAAATTGAAATGTGGCAAAAATTTAGGCGGTCGCTAAGATCCTTAACAAAACACCTGATCACAGAGGCCCATTTAGAAAAGAGAATTACAAGTTCTTTAGCCTCAAGATGCACGGCAAAGCTTAATTGCAAAAGCAATGCAAAACAGGCTGAAGGGAGCTGGAAGACAGGTATAAATAATTCCCAATTTTTAAAAAGTATTTTGCAGAATGCATTTGCGGTCCTCCACAATCACTTTAGTGTCTTGGAAAAAAAAAATCTGAAGGAAAATGGTACGGTACCAGTGAACAGAACTGGATTGCTCATCTTCTGGGTAGAAACCCAAGTTTCTCCATGATAACAAGTTATCCTCCACAAAGAGGAGGAGAAAGACAACCTGAAAAACATCTCCTTCCTTTGAATATCCACAAACAAATCCACCACAGTAACGCTAACAGAAAAAGAGGGGGTGGAAAGGATGTGCAGAGTGAACATTAAATTCTGCCTTTACATGTCTCACAGCGATCCAGGAACACAGGGATTCACGTTTCAAACAGGACTGGAAACAAACAGTCCCCAACAGAGTCCTTATGAGCAACAGGAAAACACAGCACCCAGAAGACAATGTTGACAGAAGTAATGTCAGCAACTGGTCCTTTCACCCTGACAGACACACGAAGAGGCCCATATGTCCAAACTGGAGGTTTTCTAAAGGAGAAATCTAAAATGTGTTTGTATCATTCATATATAGAATACTTCAGGCTACAATCATTCTCAGCAAGAGATTTTCCTTAATACTTGTCTACATCTGTCAGCTCATGCTGATACATACTGTAGTTTTATTTTTATTGATTTTAAATTTTAACAATGTCACAAGTTAATTCACAGGTCTTTAGAAGAGACCAACAGTAACTAACTATTCCAACATCTTAATGAACCTACTTCACCAGAAATGAATATCACAATTAGTATATTCATAACTAGTTTTTTATCATTTTAAGCCACACGTAATGTATGCTCTCTTCTGCACCCCCTCCTTCCACTGGAGAGGCAAATACCCTGTATTTTCCCTTTACATGAACATCTTCCTGTATCTTCCAGGCTTATAATTTTCTATTCCTATAAGCTATTTTTTTCAGGTAATGGTGGTGGTGTATGGTGCTTTGCTTTGGAGCCAATTCCACGCTAAATATTGATGCGTAGCTTAATTAGGGACTAGTAAAGGAAAATTAAGTGTGGGGAGACTGGATTAACAAAACCAAACAGTGAAGATGCAGAATGTGGACCCAAAAAAAACATTTAAAAAATTCTACATGTTTTAATGAGTAATAGTTGCGTGCTTTTTAAATCATTTTGTAGCTATGGCTTCCAGTCATGAAAAGATATGCAATCTCATAAAACGTCTGATATTAGCATGCCTCTTCAACTGCAAGTGAGTTGTCAATAAGACAATTAAGACAACATCAATAATACACACTGCATGTTATTATCTGCTATTCGAAATCGCAGCCTATCCAAAGATCTCTGGAAACAAAGGGTACATCTGACATTGGCAAAAACACTCTCCCACAAGTGAAATATGTAATTCTGAACGTATGCAGTGGCACTGCTACCTGTAAGGGAAAAAATGAATTGCTTTTAAATACAGTATAAATAACTCCTGGTAATGTAAAACCTGGCTCTATAGAAGAAACAGCTACAATAGAAAATTAGCAATCCTGTGCTTAAATCAATCACTTCTATCACATGATCCCAGTCAATAAAAGTACTGAATAAGTGCTATCATTGACCTTAATCAGCCAACAATTGGCACACAGGGATCAGAAATTCTAGTGAGGAAATCGGTTGTCCCTTGTAAATTTTAGGGTTTGGGGGAACCACAGATGTGCTATCTCCCACAATACCTTTCTGTCGCACAACATTTTTAACAGGAGGAACGAAGGAAGAACTGAAGCTAAATGAGGAAACTTCCAGCACACTTTTTTATGTACAAAACTTAACAGGTGTACATGCACTCCCATTCCACAACTGAAGAATACTCTACTCATTACTCATGTGTCGTCGTCGTTGTCCCCCGCCCCGGGAACTGTAGCTAAGCATACAATAAAAACAGTCTTCAGTGATTTTACGCGGTGGAAATAACCTATCTGGAAGTGAGGGTGATGAAAATCGTGCTGCACAATGATTAATTTGGGCTTTAATCCTGATGCCCCATTTCATCTGAAGTCGCCATTAAGCTTAAAAGGAGAAAGGACTACATAACTGGGACCTAACATTTTTATTTATCTCCCTCATAAGCTGAATGTGATTTCAGATTGAACAGAATAGATTTCCCTGTAACTAATAGACCAGATATATTCATACAATGTCCTTTTATTGATTTTACTTTCTTCTACCTATTGTTTGCATTTTCCTTTGAAAAACACATAACTGTCATTACACTGTAGATGTCCTTTACAATTATTATATCATTCACTGTTTCTTAACAAAAAATACATGCTTTGCTACAGTGTGCTTTCTAATGAAAGACTCCCCACTAGCCTAACTGGAGTCTAAATTGTTAGAACATACTGTACATTTTTGGGAGAAACAGAAGAAAATGAGACCCTTTTGGAATTGGTTTGTTTGGTTTTGAAATATGCGTCTTTAAAAATTTAGTAAGAGAAAGAAATGGCTGAAGGACAGACTTCATTTTAGACACTTTCTAAACAATAAGCCTATTTATATAACTGATCACATAACGAATTTCTAGGCACTTTACAAAATGAAAAGCCTTTTGCACTGGAAAAGTCATACTGCACGCAGCTTTCAAGTTTCAGAAAATAAATATTCAAGGGGATGTAGCAATAAAAATATATTAAATATTTTTAACCCACACTGTTCTGAAATTTGACATGGTCTCTTTAACCACAAAGATTTTGTTAAATATCTACTAAGGATAAGTATGCGAGCAACTTTAAGTGTATTGTTATTGTTTACCATTTTTTTAACTCTTCCTTGATTTATATTTCAATATTTTGTTCCTAAGTTACCATTATGCAAAATATAATTTGTTTTGGATGACTATTTGGAATGTTTACAATTATTTAATACAATTTACTTAACTATTTTGAAACCAAATGATGTGTTGAATTAAAGAAGGTTCAACACTCAAATTGCCTTCATATGCTCATTTTTCAGCATACTGCACTGACAGCTGAGGAGAGCACATTTTCATTTGTACAGTGTGCATGGTGCTCCACCAGGTTGCACTGATGAAATACGTGATTTTAGAATCTTTTCACAAAAGGACAACTTTCTTTCATAGAATCACATTCAATTTATCTGTCATTATAGTAGCTACCAGACAAACGCAGGCAGAGGTTAAAAATAAAAATGTAAAGCTATACTGTTACCTACAAAGCATATACAGAACTTAAGCTACAGCTTACAAAGTATGAGGTAATGATTCAGCTATCAGATTCAAAAACATTTTCAAATAACCAAATAAGCTTGCACGCAGGAGCAGCCTTCAAAGATATTCATATTTATGCACAGCCAGCTTTTGCCAAAACAGTGATGATCTCAAGTTTTTCAGCTCTTCACCACAACTAAGCCTAAGGGCACAAGAAAGGGGCGAGGTTTATAAAGTAGGAAGCACCCAGACATAAGTATCTTTGACAGTAAAGCTTCCAGTAGAATCTCAACCAGGTGCAGCCACTTTCATCAGCCAAGTCTGAGATTACTCCCATGCTGACTATCAAGTCCTATGAAAATATGAATTATCTGCATGCACCACAGCAGTGTTCATCCACACGCTTTGCCACTGCTGGACATACTTCTCAGGATTTCAAAACCATACACATAATTACCAAAATTCTCTGAGAATTTACACACATAAATACCCAAATATATTTTGTAAATTTGATTTTTTTTTTTTTACTTGACTGTGCTGTTTAATTTCCTGTTAAAAGGGAAAAAAAATCTTTCAGTCTTGCAGATGGGACAAGGCAGAAGCCTGGGATTTCTGAGCTGTGCTGGAGAGGAGCTGCGTTAGAACTCTCATCTCTCCCTTTCGGTGTCTACTCAAATCTGTTACTTCTGGTTGTGCAGTCAATACCAGTCAAAGCAAACTAGTATACAGCGCTCAGATTTAAAACCCAGTTACCAACTGGAACCCACTGCACATTTCCAACTGAAACTCAAGACAGTTTTTGAAGCTCACACTCAACTGAACTCCTCAGGGTTTGGGGTGGTTTGTTTGTTTGTTTAAATAAAGGAAAAGTTCAGATAAAGGGCTTAAATTCCCTATGTAAGGCAGCCATTCTTGGAAGACCTTATCTCTTGGCAGTGGAAACTGAGTCACACTCTCAGAAGCACCTTGCAGGATGGAACGTACAAATGCAGTTTAGGAGATTTCAGTATCACTGAAATCAAAGCTATCCCTTTGATACTCAAAGTCTAAAATAAGCCTGAGCCAAATATTGCCTTGTCATGAATAAACCAAGTTCAGATACTTAATCAAATTTGCATTTCTGTGTGATGGAGCATTTACATTATGGCTATCACTGTGACAGCAGAGCATTTAGTCACCATGGCATCTCTGACTGCTACTGTGAAGAATCAGGAACTGTTCCGTCTGCAGGTGACACCCTGAGAGACTCTACACAAATCCAGGTATGGCCAAGTCAGAACTGACAGCAGGGCTGCCTAGAAGAACGTTGGAGGGTGTCCTAGGGCTTGCCTCATCACCTGAAATTCAGAGGCATTTTTCTGCTACAGAGAAGAAGGTGCCAGGTTGTGCCACTGAAGAAAAAACGTATGTCAGTCTACCAGCCTTCGGCTTTTTGAGTAGGGAGAGTTTTCATAGGCTATCACAGGAATGACTGATGCTAAGTCCACGAGGAACCTTGGGGGGAGCAAAGCTGAAAGTTCTTCAGCTCCTTTCTGAAGATAAAATCTTGGTTCCAGTGAACTCGATGGTAAAAGTCCCCATGGTTGAATGGAGCCAAGATTTCTTGTTAGACTATAAAGCCAATAGGGAAAACAGAGGAACAATTTTACTTAATCACTCCTTATGTACTTCAGTAAGGAGACAATCTAGTCTTCCCTGTTACTATCAGAGTTCACCTAAGGACAGGGACATGACTTGAAATAAAACAGAGAAGAATCCTCTTAGGCACATCTTTTCTTCCTCTCTTTTCACGGGAGAGCAGAAACCCTGAAATCTGGGGACTCGCTCAGATTCCATCTTCTCTTGGTGGGTCTGTCACACAGATGAAAACGGATTGCAATTTGCTGCATAACCTATGCTGTGCCCCAAGCTGCAGTAGCACTGCATGGTTTCATGTAAGTGACATGTCACAGTCAATAGCAAGTGTGTCAGCTCACTGACAGGCACACAACGTGCGACACCATCCTCCAACACGACTCTTCTGCAGCCTCCGCCTCTCAGGGAGAGCGTAAACAAGACTCTCTAGCAAGGAGCACATAACAGGCATTTTATGGGTTTTGTCAGTGTTGTGATATGCAGCTTCTTTGGGAAAGCATTACCGCAACCAAGTGTCAAATGTCACTCATGTTTCCACTGTGACTGCGAACATGGTATAGCGCGTAAAAACCAAACGTGCTAGTTAAACTATGTAACTCCTGAGCAGTGCCCTCCATTAAATGTAATTGCATTATCTGACAAATAATCAATGTTCAGATGACACTCAAGAGTCCTAACTGCTAATCCTGAGCTAAAACTATCTGATATTTGCCTTCTTTCTGAAGTTTTATACTGTGCCTGTGCTTCAGTATCAGCCCCAAAGGAGAAGCAGCATCACAAATAAGGTCCTGGCTTCCAACATGAATTTGCTAATAGTGCCATTAGAGAGATGAAGAACATAATCTGGTTTTGGACAAAAGACGGCTCTTAGCCTTTGGTGGGCAGAATGACATAGCACCTTATTTATATCATTACTTAGGATATTTAGCATGTTAATTTTTCATTCTGTTAGGCTTAATTCTTCAATATTTGGTATAGATCTTTTATTTTACCAGGAGTTCCAGCAAGAAGGGAAAGTGCAGTGACTTTGATATCAAGGTCTGCAAAGAAAATTAAAATAGCAAATATTAGTTCAGAACAACCTGTGAGAGTGTAAGAGCTATTTTATATAGCTGTGGACTGCTCTGATCTGAATGCATAGAGCATAGCATTCTCCTGAGATACAATAAAAGACTTTTGTCCCATCCTTTCTCCACTGCCCCTTCCTCAGCTGGGTCTCCAAGTTGGACCTTCTATGGTCCACAGCCCCTACGTCCCTGATGTTCTGCCTCACCAATACAGGAGTGAGCACCAGTACTCAAGCTCCTGCCTAAGTCCTGGCCACTTGCTACACATATTTGCTGTCTTCATCACCTGTTTGTGGTGGTATAAAACTCCTTAGAAGTCCTCTGCCTTCCACACTTCCTCTCCTGTTGCCAGTAAGGGCCAAGCCAGGTTACCCTCAAAGGACCTGCTTCAGACACCCACCTTCGTTAGCTTCGGAGCCAAGAGTGGTCACAGGCGATGGGAATGGCCCTGTCGCTTTAGATGCCTGAAGTAGTTTTGCTATGGAAAGGAGATAGTGGAATGGTGCCAGACAAGTCTTGGTGGAAAGAACAAGAAAACGAGAAGAGCTTTCCTGCTCTTCACAAAGAAGCAAGGTTCTGTGACGTAAGCTTAATTAATGTTTACCCAAATGCTGTATTTGTTTATATTTAATATATCTTTTCCTAAATGTAATTCAAGACCACAGCTATTCTAAAGTATGAAAAGCAAGTCTTCCTTTGAACCACATTTTTAAAAGAACTACTATTCCAGCCAATTTAAAACACAATTATGAGACCACACATGACTTTTGAAATCATATGGATTATTGATGGGAGCAACAGAGATTTTTATTTTTTATTTTTTAAAAAAAAAAAGGTAATATGGCTCATTGCAGGTTTTCAAAACACTGGAGCACCTAACTCCTAAACTAGCAGAATTGTGACCAGAATTTTCCACTGCTTTGGCTTTTCCTAACTTCAGACGACCCGATTCAGCACAGACTAAGGTACATACTTTAACACTTGACATTCAGTTTTAGCAAAACAACTAAGTGCGTGTTTCAACACCACTGATTCCACACTAATTCAGGATTAAATGCTACTACAGAAATGCTCGGTATAACATCAACTGAAGCAGTATAGGTGGAGTCGTAATGCTGTACCAGTAAGCTTTTACACCAAATAGCTTTAATTGACATTCTTTACATGTATGTGAACGTCATGTTTATAAAATCTGAAAGAGAGCTCACAAAACAAATGATAAAGAACCACAAACTATTCACAGCTAAAGGAATGTATGATCCTCCCCCTAAACACTAAAGAATTCCTAAAAGCTACAGAAACTTTTGTTAAAATACAGCCTTCCTTAGAAAATTTAAACATGTAAACCACAGAAACAAAAATATTGAACATAAAAAGATGAGACCATTTTAAAGTTTTCTTATTCTTGTCATATCAATTTCTCAAAGATAAGTATATTTATTCCTTCTGTAGGTACCTTCATATCATGCAGTTATAAGACAGACATGCAAGCATCCTATAAAATCCTACAGTATTATTCAGTAATTATTATTTACATTCTCCTTGTGCCCCAGCCAAACTCTGTATACACCTGCTTGTAGAAGGATGGGGCATCTGTGCCCAGGCAATAGGTGTTTCAGTATGGACTTCAACCAGAGAGCAGCAAGCCCTAATAGAATAATAGGTACCCGGGTTACCTAATCGAAGGGTTTAAGTGTTGGCAATATCGTTGATAATAAACTAATAAGTTAGAAGAGCCTTCTTCACCTAGATGTCCAGCAATGATTGGACTAAATAAGGGCTGAAGATTGTTTAGAATTAATGTTGTTCACATTTAAATACAAATTATCTTAGTAGGGTTTTGCATATTGATTGTGCACTGCTGTTAAGTCCTCTTATTTCTATAGAAATAAATGATCCCTACTCAACATATAAAAGCTGTCCTAGTACTACATAATGATCTCAATAGGGGGCAAATCCTAAATGGAAGTAACTGGAGGGGACTAAATTCTACACTCTGCAAGTAGGCGGCCGAGAAACACCTAGGACCCAGAACAAGGTACAAATGGTTTCCAAGCCTAGCAGAACATTTGATTTAACGAGGCTACCTTTCATTTTATACAGATGATGCTTTCTGAACAGATCTGTACCAAACACGCACACACACATCCTAACAGAGGACGGAAAGAGTTCAAGAGGCTCCCCCTCCTTTACTTTTTAACTGATTTCCTATTTCAAATAAGAGGAGATTATGAAAGGAGGAAAAGTTGTCTTCAAATCCAGCTTGAAAAGGCATGTGCAATACTCCTCCTCGCTTTATCTGCCAGCCCTGTTTCTCCTGACAACATGTTTCCCTAGCACTGTGGCAACCCACACAGAGACCCTGAGAAATTTTTTTGTAGTCAGACTTCTGCTCTGGTACATATACATGTAGCTGGAAGCATGCTGAAAGCCAATGCTTCTCCTTTCGTTTGCTCTATTTTGTTCAGCTCCATCACCAGCATCAGAGAGAAAGGTGGAGAGATTTTTGGCACGTTAAAAAAAATATTCAAGGGTATTTTCATTAACAAATCAGAAACTATAAAATTGTACCATGATTTTTTTTAAATAATAAAACATTTGCTCCAGAATAAAAATAATTAAATCAAGAATAAAAGTACAATTAGTAAAAGATATATGATGTGCCATAACAACAAGCAACAATAAAAACTGTCTGAGGACTTATTTGTAAATCTGCATTTGTAAAGGAGCAACATAAAAAAAGAGGGTCTTTCACTCTGATAGGTAGTATTTTATTTGACTCAAATATATGAAACACGTCTTCAAAAGCGCAATCTCCCAACAGAAAATCTCGTCAAAGCAAAGCATACCCAGAAACATAGTCCCTGTCTGATTAAAAACATCAATATCTTCTGAAAAAGGTACATGAACAAATGTCACAGAATTGAAGAATATGGACTAGCCAGACTGTTTTTACAGAGGCATCAAATCTACTTTAGATGTTCATACCAGCTACAGAGCAATGAAAACTGTGTTACATTACAGACTATACATGTGTAAACAGTTTTCAAATACAGCTGTTTTTATTAAAAATGTAAATCATAAATTGCAATATCTTTCCCAACATCACAGAAAAAGTCTGCATGAGGATTTGTTTCTTTCCACAACAGAAGTTATCTCATCAAATGCAAGTTATGTCTAACTTCATGGTGGATGTGAATTCACTACAAAAGTTGTATTTGTTAAGTAAGAGGTTAATAGTGTGAAGTCAGTAAGTTAGTATCATGACATGTAAAGTAGCCAATCAACAGTTGGTGTTTAAAAGAGGCTGGAATATCATATTTATAAAGCAGTATCTTCCTTTTTTTGCTTGTGTGATGATGACTTCAACTAGAAGCAAGCTAAATTTGACTCATCCAGCTCACACCTGAAAACAAGATACCGAATTATTAACAGCTATGGACCCAGTCATGACAGCTTTCATTAAGGTCTTCAATTAGTGAACTCAGTGGTGAATGTGGATCATAAAAACACTGAAAAAGTATTTGCAAGCTTGGGCCCTGTGAAATTCATGATCCTCTAAGAGAAAGGCTTTCACTTTTCAAAGGGTACCCGAGGGTCCCCATTTCTCATCTATACGATAGGTTCATGGTGGCAACAGAGTGGCACTGAATAAAGGCAGAAAGTCAAGCAGCATGGAAAATGGGAGAGGGAGTGAAGCTCTGGGTGCTTGTTCAAGACCCTCCGTTATTAGTGGCAGAAGGCCCCTGTAGAGGTGCAATGCCTCCTCAGACTGCCTGAGTCCATATATCCATAAAGCAGCCATTAGAATCCACAAATTTGGGCTGTCCCCAGAATAACTCTTTGCCACTTATAGTGTAAAGCAAATTAAATTAAAATCCAAGCTAACTCAACCCTTTCCACAAACATCTTTTAAAAAAGAATTTAAGACTTTGCATGCAAAGGGTAACCATCAGCCAATATTTTACTCCTAGGATTATACTATGGTTAAACTATCAAGGATCTGATTTTATATGGTCTTCATGTGTAAAATTTCTATGGGTGCAAGCAGCAGCACAGGTACGTAAGGCTTGTAGACACATCCCCAAATCCACCTCAGCTGCAGGAAGAAAAGTCACAGCATTGCTAGATCAGAGACAACTCAGACCAGTTAGAAATGATTAAGATGGTTTAACCCAACTACAACAGGTATTTACACACAGGTTAAGGGTCTGACCTCAAACCTTTGAAAGTCAACTACGTGATGCTCATGGTTTTCCATGGACTTCGAATCTGCTCCTAAGAAATACTCTGGCTAGCATTTTTTGTACTATTAAGACAGAGTGTACTATTCTGTCTATACCTTACAAGTATATATAAAAAACACAGTATAATTTTGAAGACCAAATTAGAGAAACACCATTGATGTAGTTTAGAGCTTGTAAAAATCAAAGTTGCACAAAAATTGAAGACCAATAAAAATGTTTCCATGAGTCTTTTTTTAATCCCATTGAAAACAATTTTTCGTTGTAAACATTTTTGCTAGCCAAGCACTGCAGCATTGTGCAACTGCATGACAGCCAAAGAGAAACTGATGAAAAGCTGACTAGATTGATTTCATTTTTCCAACCGGAGTGAAATACGTAAAAGGAAATAACAAAATGGTGAAGTTATTTTTATATATAAAAAATGTTCACATTTAATAAACTCACATGGAAACCACACAGCCAATGGTAACCGCTTTTGAAATATATCTACAGATCCCTTCAGTTCTGCATGGAAACAAAGGCAACAGTGGGTTCCTGCAGCACCTTTCCCCCTCCTCCGGGACCACAGAAACACTCTCTTTGCTGGAGGAGTCAGATCTGAGCCTGCCCAAACTCCATATCACCCATTCCCTCTCCCCCCTGTGACCTCCCAGGTTTCTGTGTAGAAGTCTGGCAGGGGGTTACTACTGGAACTCAGAGCTATATTTATTCCCTTGGCTCCCATCCATCACTGTTGCAGAGCAGCCAGAAGGGGAACCAACCAATACAGCATGGGATCTGCCAGAGTTGTGCTGCCAGAGAAGTTAAGAATGAAAGACAGAGGAGACAGAAGCTATCAAAATGAGTATTTCTGTCTCTAAGGAAAGAAGGGTTTCCTCCCTTTACAGATCACCGTTCCACAGATTAAGACATTTTTTTCTCTCCTTTTTAACAAAACCCAACAGAGAAACCTGCCAGTTCCATAGGTCTTTTACATCTCACATGAGTTTCTTCATAAGGGAAGGAGCACTAACAACACAGTATCCCTTGTGCCTCTAAGGCATTTGTTGGCATTTACACAGCATTTCTCTCACCTCACCTGTGCCAGAGTGCCATCCACAGGCTCTGCTCTGTGCACAGGTCCAAGGTGCTTGCAGTGGAAGGGTCTAACCCTGCACCTCCCACAGCTGGACACTCGGTGCTCAGGAGTATGAAGGAATCAGTTAATCAGTTCTGTTCAAGCACATAAACCACTGAACAAAATTCCATTTTGAGATGAAATTTCTTTGGATTCTCAAGATGTGCCCCATCACCAACTGACTTTTATAATCAATAGATTATGAACTTTATGAGAATGGTTTAAAGCTCAGCGAGGAACAATTTTCCCATATCACAAATACTTTGTAGGTTGCAGAATTTACTCTTGTTCCCCAGTGGGACTAACCTGATACCTTTTGCAACTTTTCAAAAGAAAGAGCCAGCAAGGCAACATTAAGAACACCAATGCTCTCACTACGTCATACTCAGCAGCACAGGGTGCAAGGCTCTGCCACAGCATCAAGTTGGACCTAGTCTCTCACATCACACTTGAGCACTCAAGCCACAAGTCAGTCCTCTTCTAACCAACTGAATAAATAAATAATTATTTAAATTAGAAGAGCCTGAAGCAGGAACTCAAAAAGACCCACCCTGGAAGAGCCAAAGTATGGTTATCAGAGCATTCACCTGGGATGTGAGAAACTTGATTTGAAGAAGCTGATTCAAATCAGGTATGAGAGGAAAGATCTGAATCCAGCTCTCCAGTGACCCAGGTGCATTTCATAATCACCAGTCCATAATGAAGTGCAGAGATGCAATTCTTTCATTTTAAGCAGAAATTCAATTGTGGACCTGAGAAATCCTTCGAAGATGCAGCATGTTGATGCAAACTAATGAACTGGCGTTTTTCAAATGCAGTAAGAATATTCCAGCTAGTTCTGGCCAGAAGCTATACTTCTAAATTTGGAAAGCACCTAGCATGCCAAAGACACTACCAAAACAAGCAATAGATTGAAATTCTAATCCAGAAGTAGTTGTGGATTTCCTACTGCTCATTTACCTAATAGCATGTCTATTTATCGCATACACATGCATATAGCTTTGTGTATTCAAGCAAAAGAAAGATGCTTGAACATTTGTTCTTTAAAACAATCAAGAATATTTTAGAGTATCATCTGAGCTATTTTAGAACAAATTTTATGGTAAAATCCAAAAAAGGGAGTAGTTGGAGCAGGAGAGTTTTGTTAGCTGGTATTATGGTACTAATAAAGATGCTGAGTTATCTTCTACTAGTAGTTTTATTAGCCCTAAGAAGAATTACACTCCTATGGCAATATCTCAATGAATCGATGAAGAAGAGATCCCTTAAAAAGGCAATAGTCACTTTATTACGCATTTCAATTTTGGGTAGCCTATAACCTTTGCCTTTTGTAAACTCTAAAGGTTGGATTTCTTTTTATACTTGAAATAATGAAACAAGAAAAAGTTTAACCAGGATCTCTTTTTGAAAACATAAGGCTTTGCACTGAGTTTACAAACAGTGGAGTTTTTAGTTACAAAATGCATTTATAGTGAAACTAGGAATCACATGAGACTTACCTGGTATGAAAGGGAAGTTTCACCTACTTAGTCAGTCCCACCCCAACTGAAATAAGAGGAGCAGAATTGAATCCTAGAAATCACATCGAAATCAACCAAAATTTTGCTAACCTTTATGCACTTTCCTCTGAGAAGAGAGACCCATCATTTCCCTCAAAAATGTGAGATATATTCCAGCAAAACAAAGGTTCAATGAAAAGCTACTTACAGCAGCAGTTTCAAAACTAGTGTTCCTTTCCAACCTCAAGTCAACCCTTAATATTCAAAAAACTTAGAAGTCATCACATGGACTGAAACCCATGAAAACATTCATGCAAACCCTTAAGGAAAAAAAAAAACAAAAAAAAAACAAAACCCCAAAGAGAGCTTGTTTACAAGTGGGTTTTTTTTTTCAGAACTGAGGGAAACACCTATCAAAAATCCCTGGCCACTGGAGTAGAAGGCAGATTCTGCTTCTCCTGTCAATTATAAACTAATGCCAGAGAAGGCAAGATTTCTCCCTAGTTCACTCAATTGACATTTCACTGTCACATCACTCCCTCAAATAAAACTAGTATCAAATTCGAATCTTTGCACTGGCCTATGTTTTAATATTTCTGTGGACCCCTGAAGAAAAAACTTATGTAGATCTGGAGAGCCAACATTAACAAACACACGTGAAAATAAAATGTAACCATCCATGCAGAGCTATCAAAAGAAATGTTAGGAAATTAACATCCAGCCCACCATGTTAGCCTTTGTTAATAGAAACCTGACTTTACACCTCCTTGCTTTCTTCACCCTAGCTCTCACGTGTTCTTTCTCGAGAAACAAACCTAGGCTTCCCTTGAACTCATTTATCCTTTCCTTGCTGGTAATTTATTCCATATGTTTATTATCCTTTGCATGAAGTAACCTTGCCTGAGTTTCCTATTTACCCATGCTTTTCTAAATTTTAGATTAAAGGGACCGATCTATATCTATCTATATCTACCATTGATATTCCAATGACAAGATTGATGGTAACAATGTCTGCACAAGTCTACGGAGACCAACTTATGAGAGTGAAATAAAATAACGTTAATAGAATATGCTATCATTTAGAAAAATAAATGTAAGGCCAGCCTGGCAACCTAGCACAGTGCTGTCGCATGGGTTACTAGGGCCAGTTCCCAGATCAGCAGGGGCCAGGACTACGGAGGAAGCAATACACATAGCTCTGTTGTGACCGAGCAGACTGTGGTACTTGATAGCAACCCCTTTGTAGCATCGATGAGCTCAACGGGGCTTACATCCTCGTCACAAAGAACCACAGTGACTGCAGTAGAATATCCCAAAGGCATAAAAAAGCAGGAAAAGTTTGTAACAGTGCTTATCACGGTTAAAAAAACATCATAAAAGCAAGTATAACGAAATTCACATTAAGGCTGAAACAAGTTTATGATAAAAGGAAGAATCAGGACTGTCATTTATCTCTTTGCACCATGATACCACGACCCATTTAAAGTTGATGGCAAGAAAGGCTCCCCGGGACATCCCTGGCTGCCCCCTGGCAGAGCAGGGGCCGTGGGCAGCCCCCCTGCAGCTAACCTCCCCTGCGCCTCTACTCAGGCCCTGGGGGTGAAAGTCAGCTCACGCTCTCCTTTTTCTTCCCCTTTCTTGCTTCTCCTGTTCACAAAACTGAGGCAGTAGCCTTTCCCCGGCACTGTGGGTAGCCCACTTGGGATAACCCCTGCCTGATCTTCACTGACTTCCATCCTTCCAGCAAGTGCCCGCTCCTTCTGGAAGTCCGAGATGCCTACAGCTGGACAGTTTAACATTAATGCATCAAAAACGAGCAGCTGGTTTGAAGAAGCCAGCTCTCTTGCTTGCCCCACGCTATGGAGTGCTATCAAAGCCATCATCGTTATTTTCAGGCACTGCTACCTGCCGAACTCTCTGTTAATATCCTACCACGATAGGCAGCACTGCTTTTTTCATAACATGACAAATACTTGTAAGGAATTACCTAATTTTGCTTTTGGTTATACAAATCTCGAATACTGCAGTGCGCAATGGGGAAAAGAACAGATACTGAGGCTGTTGTGGCTATTTTAGTTCTGTTTTCTTCATCTGTGTTTAAAAGACAGTCAGATTATAACAAAATTGTTTGTCTTTAATATAGTTCAACTTGACCTGATGAACCCATCTCTTTAGAAAACAATCTCACATGGAGTATTTAGATTAAGACCTCTAAAAAACAGCAACTTCAAAATACTTTCAAGGCCCCATCTTACAATTTTTAAAAGACACAGACAACTAGGCTAATTATAATTACTCCTCTATAATTCTTTTGCTTTTTTGATGCATCTGGTTATCTAGTAAGATGCACCTGAAAATTAGAGCAAATTTAAATATAAGGGAAAGGTGCCAAATTCAGAATACTGGAAGAATCTTCCCTCTGGGAACACGTTTAGTCACAGCATTGGTGCAGTTGGGCAGAGGCAAGCCAAATCCCTCCTTGCTACTCTATTCCCGTGACTCTTTCCTGATCTGGATCTCTGCTAACCTCCAAAAAGATGCTTCAAATCTCTCACTCAGTGTTTGGCTTCATTGCTTAACCTGCCAATAGGACTGAAAATGTCACAGCAGTTACTGTGATCCACTCAGATTTAGACAGAAGCTACTCAGTTATTTCACATTAAGCAACAAACATCCATCAGATCATTACAATTTTCACTTGTTTCTATGCAAGGCCAGATTCTGATCAGTGACTTGATCATAAAAAGTTCATACTCTGTATTCGGCCACATAACTGGAAGCTAAAACTGCACGTCCGTACAATAACCCTAAGATCATCCAATTAAGCATCTCCGAATTATTTTACTTTTACATATTTTCTTTCAGTAGCTCATCCTTTTTTCCTCTTCTGCGAACATCTGTGCCCGGAGTGTCTTCACTAGAGAAATTTGGCTTTCCATCTACAGTTGCCAGAAATAAGTTTATTCATGTTTCCTTAAAAGAAAGAATATATATTCTATTTTTTTATCTATGTTCTCCTTCCTAAAATCCAAATTGCTTGTACCTCTGCAACAGACATAAAATGGCTCAAAAAAGACGGGGTAAAGAGTAAGGCAAAGAATGCAAGGTGTGAATGAGAGGATAGAAAAATGACTTTTCAAGATCGTACTGCTTTTAGCATTCTGAAGAGCCAATATATATATATTCAGGTATCCAAGAGAAATTCAGAGATTAAAATTTAAATTTACTTACAAATCCTATTAAAACACATTACATCAGAAGATACTAAAAAGCTTTAATTGTCCTCATTCAAACCAGAAAAATAAATCTATTTATGGCTTTCTTTTCCATTTTTTATAAAGTTCATATAAATCCATGAGCTTTTTTTTATGCAATTTTTTTTTTTTATTCAAGGCACTCTAAAAACACCTGTGCAATTCAAAGTCAACTTTAAGCAAAAATCAACATTTGGAAAAATGACTTCTACTGATTTTCCTACACTTGATGAAACTTGTGCTTCGCAGGGAATAAGCACAGCCCATTTTAATGGACTAGTGGATTTTCTACATCTGTTCTAATGCAAATCTCTTTGGTCACCTAAGGCTCCCATGGTGGGTAAACAACCTAATGTGTCAGCTTTCTGTACTGAAGATCACAATTTCTGATCTCAGCACTGCCTTCATGGCTGCAAGCAAAACAGTGGTACTGATGTTGCAACTTCCAGGCTACTCTCTTCTGATAATGAACGGGTTGGGTTATTGGCCTCTAGCTTGGACAAAAATATGACAATCAGCCTCTTCATTGTATAAAAGTTTACAGTGAAGACAGTGCCAGACAACTTGCTGAGCATTAGAGCTCAAATATGTTCAGAAGTCGAAAAGCCCGTAGGACAATTCCTTCTTCTTCTTTACAATTGATAAAGTCATAGTCAATTTATTAAAAGTGTTTTAATATAGTATTTCCATCATAGCAACTTGTATCTTCAGGAACTCATTTGCAAAGCACAGCTTTAGCATGCAAATATTTTTGATACATTCCCTGCGAATGTAATACAGAGAGACTAACCTTTCTTACATCTGCAGTTGTTAATTGTCATCATTTGAACAGCAAATGAAAACAAAGTTTAAGCCACTGGCACTTTAAAAAAAAATCATATTAAATCTCATTTACCTGCAGTGATAGAAATTCAAAGTCACAAGCAAAATCTGAAGACAGAGCAGATATGAGAAAGTGCACCCAACTGCAGGGTTTAGCAACTGTACCAAGACTCTCTTCTAGTGCACGTTCTGAAACAGCAATCGATTCTCTAAGCACTTGTTACCAAACTGGAGACATTTTCTTTCTACAACATTCTGGAAACTTTAAACAACTCATTTATGATTCTTTTCTTCAAAAGATTAACAGCACATCCACTAGAAGATGAATTAAAAATAAAATTTAAAAAAAGGATAGCAGAAAGGGAAAAACAGAACAGACTAGGACAAACATCTCAAGCTATTTACAAATATTTTTATAATGACTAGAAATCATAGAGCCCTCTTTAGCTAACTTAAAAAAAAATAATAATAACAAAAAAACCCCAAACGAGCCAAAAAAAATGCATCAGCTGTTGACTGAACACAGGGCCTGATTTTCAAAGCTGCTGAGCACCCACAACTCCATCTGAAGTCAGTGGAAGTGATGAGTGCTCAGCAGCTCTGCAAATCAGGCCCAAACTGTACGGGGGTCTACTAGCAGCCTAGCAGAAGTGTTATTTAGGGAAGGGGTTTTGTTGCAGCAACGAGGAGGTTCAAAGTAATCTGTCAAAGAAGTGCTGCTACATTCATGAGTCGTAAAGCTAGCTAGCTCTCATCTATGGGAAAAAAGTTAATTCATAGGGCTCATAGGGCTTGCATTTGTCAAGGAGCAGGACGTCAATGCTATCATTATCAGGCAAATCAGCCAGGCGTTTAATGGTAGAATCAGGAGACATTTGCTCTCCACTATCAGAATGACATCATAACTAAAGCAGCCTTCGGCGAGGGGGGAGAGCCGGGGCAAGGCTTGGGCTGCGCGCAGACTTTGCACTTCTGCTCGGCTCGCCCCACCGATCGCTGCTCCCCTTCCCCAGGAGGCAATGCTTTCAGCTGCCTTCGCTCCACAACTTTGTCCTCGCAGCATCTGAAACACCAGCATTTGATTTTACAAAATACTTTGAAACCTGCCCGATGCAAAACTACGATATTGTAAGCCAGCCACTCAGTTAGGAGGGGATGGGTTTTACATATAATCTACAAATCCACTCTAAAAATTTCCGGCATTTTTAATTACTTCAGCCTTCTTCATCCTCCATCAAACGGGGGACACACACGCATTAAAAAGCTAGTTGTCTCTATGATTTAAGAAGTAACAGCTTAGTTAACTAAGTCAATTTTTAAGCGCACACAAACACATAGACACACAATCTTTGAATATTCTGAACTATTTAGTGATCATCCATTCAATGATCAGAAACATAGCAGCAATACACATTTCCCTTCCACAGTAGCTGTAATTATACAATTCAAACAGCACGAATTACAAACTGTTAATCAATTTTCTTTCAAAATATCACTACAGGTACACAGGCATGGTACAAAAGCCTCACCTTGTATAAGAACTGTGAGGGAAAAAGTTATGAAAGCAGACAGAAAACCTAAAATCCCTGAGGCTACAAAAAAATCCCGCTATTGAGAAATAACCCAAGAGACCACATAGGGAATGTACAGCTTTCAGAAGCACTTCTCATCTTATTTGCACTTAACCTATTGATGTACTTATGCAGGTCACTTACTTTTCGGATATGTTTGAACCCTTTATAATCATGCAGATCGCCGCGGTTTTCACTTGGGCTTTTGTTTTTTTGGGTTGGTTTGGTTTTTTGCAAACAAGTTTCATTTAAAAAAGATCCAATTATGCAAATCTGCTCCCAGATAGGTAGTGAATATTCAGTATGACGGTGATACTGTAATACTTCAATGCAACGCACTGTACTGGACAGATTTATGAGGCAACGTCACTACTACGCTCTGATCCTCGCTGAAGCATCTTGAAGTTAATTAAAGCTGCAATGTCCACTTTTCCAGCCACCCTCCTCATTCAGGTTTACTATTTCAACATCAAACCAGCAAGGGGGCCTCCCCCCTCTCTCTGTACATTTAAGCAGCCTTCCAGAGTCAATGAACAATGAACAAAGATTTGAGTGATAGGAAGGGGGGGCGAGAGAGAAAAAAAAAATCTCCACAGGAATAATCAAATCCGGTTTAAACAAGTAAAAATATAGTTTCTAATATTAAACTAGAAAAGAAAACATTCTTCTCCAAGCGAACGTGCAGAGGCGCTTAGCCAACCCCTTCAGAAAGGGTCTAAAAGCAGCCAGTCCTTTTTATTTCGAGCAGTGAATGAGCCCAAACAAGGCTTCTAAACTTAATTATGACACTTAAAATAGTCTTTTTCCACATAAGCGGGTAGGCTCGCCGCTGCTATCTGTATCAACCGGTCAAATCAGCTCAGCAAACACGGCCCCTGTTGGATTTATTTTAAACTGCACGGGCGGGGGGGGGGGGGACACGGGGGGGACGGGCGGCAGCGGGGGGGAACGCACAGCCCCGCAGAGCGCTCCCGCCGCGGGCGGCCGGGTAGCCGCGCCCGCCCCTGCCCCGCACCCGCGGAGCGCCGCCGCTCCGCTCCGCACCGCTCCGCACCGCGTCGGGCCCCGTCGCGCCGCCGCTCCCCGGCCCGGTGTCGGCGGCTGAAGTGAAAACGAAGGGATCTGACAAATCACGTCTCCGCCTCGACACTGTATCAGACACGGCCATATCCGCCGCCCGCACCCCGAAACAATGCCCGCCGCGCAGGCAGGCGGCGGCCGGAGCCCTCCCCGCCGCGCCCGCCCGCACCCACGGCGCGCGCGGGGCTCCGCGCAGGCGGAGGGCGCCCCCCGGACCCGCCGCCGCCGCGGGGGACGCCGGCAACTAACTTTTCGGCTGGAGCCCGTGCGAGCCGCCCCGCGGGAGCCGCGGACCCTCCGAAAAAAAAAAGAGGGGAAAAAAAAAAAAGAAAGAAAGAAAAGCACAGATCTTCGCGACCTTTTATTTTGCGTTAAACTTCACGGGCGGCACCGCTCCCCTCAGCCCCTCTTCTCCCCCCCCCCCCCCCGCAGACACACACACACACATATATTAATTATTTGCAAAACTGCAACAGATGGGCGCATTAAAATCTGGATTCTTTCCTACACAGCATCAAAGAATCTCTCCTTCCTCCCCCCCCCCCCGCCCCGTTAATCCCGCCGCCGGCCCGGTACCCCCCCGCTCCCGCCTCCCCGGCACCGCAGCCCCCCGCGCAAGAGAGCGAGGCCGCTGCCCCGCGCAGAGCAGCGGCGCCCCCGCGCCCCTCCGCGCCCGCGCACAGCGCGCCGCCGGGAAGGGGATACTCTCTCCCCCCCCCCGGGGATTGCCATTTAAGTTTCCTCCTTAACCTGTTACTTTCTCCGGGCGCTGACAAAAGCCCCGGCGGCGGGCTGGCAGGTGCCTCCCCGCTCCCCGCGGCGCCGCCGGGCGCGCTCCGCTCCCCCCGAAAGGGCTGAGACCTGGCCTGACATTTAGTGCCTACTTGAATGTCACAACGCTCCTCGCAGCATTATGCACGGCTCCTATTCATAAGAGGTCGATTAGAGCACAAAATGGCAGGTCTCTTAGGCACTTGAATCTCACAAGTTTGACACATGGTATGCATCAGCTAACTTTGATTAAAAAAAAAAAAAAAACAAAAAAACGGGGTGGGGGGGGGTGGGGGGAGTTTACAAATTACACGACGATCAGCCGGGTTCCTAAAGGGGGGGGGGGAGCGAGGGAGGGGGGGGGGGGGGGGGGCGCGTTTAAAGTCACTTCGGCAAAGTTTGCTCCGCAGCGAGGCTTTAAAACAAAAAAGTTTCTGGGCAAGTTAAGGGCAGGGTCGGTGCGGGCTGGGGACGGCGGGCGGGCGGGCGGGCAGCCCCCGGGCAGAGCCGCCGCCGCCGCCGGCGCTCGCCTCCCCTCGCCTCGCCGCGCCTCGCCTCGCCCGCCCGCTCCTTTTTTGTAAAGTAACGGTTTTAAAAGAAACGAGAGAGAAAGAGGAAAAACGTAGGGTTTTCTTCAGGCTAAGTTCTATAGCGCCATTCAATGGCTTCTCCGCTCCTTTCATTATTTTCTGCTTTTCCCCTGACAGCCCTGCTTGCAAACGTCACTGCTATGGATATTTAATTATACTGTATTTTTTTAATCACGGTGGAAAACGCAGGCCCCGTTGCGATGATTAAAAAGAAATAAAAAAAAAAAAAAAAAAAACCATACTCCGGACTGACTTTGGAGCCTCTTTGATGGCTCGCGGGAGCCTCCCGGATCCTCAAAAACCCCCTTTTTTACCTTTGTCTTTCTTACCTTAAAATTTAAAGCAAAGCGTAGAAGAAACTCCCGCACGTAAACGGAGCGTTGTAAAAGATTGTGTTCAATGAATAATGAAGCATGTCCACATGATTGACTTGATCATTTTCTTGTGCGGAGGGGGAAAAGTGCGGCGCGGGGCTGCCGCGGCCGCCCGCTCCGGGTAGCCCTCCCAACTGCTTCCAGCACATCCCGAGCAAAGAGCGCTTTATTTTAATCTGTCTCTTTTCAGAATAACCCCCTTCATTGATACTGATCACCCAACATCACAAGACATCCCCATCTCTCAGCGTGGACTCCCCCTATCTGGTAGGTGAAATGCATTGTACCATTAAAAAAGCACTCCATTGTCGTCTTGGCATAATTCACAGCAACTAGATAGGTCTTGCGGCATTTAGCTTTGATGAGCCAAAAGCTGAACCCTTGATATAATAATCTACAAAGAATGGTCTGTGATCGTCCATTTTTTCTCCCTGTCTAGCAACTAAGAAACCATTTAACACGGCGCAGCTTGGTCGTGACCTTGAGCCCGTGTAAACACCCCGAGGAGCCCGCGCCGCTCCGCAGCCCCACGGCCAGCGCCGCCGCCCGCGCCCCGCGCAGCCCCCGCGCCCCCGCGCAGACCCCGCGCAGCCCCCGCCGCCCCCCGCCCGCGCTCCCGCGAACCCCGCCGAGCCCCCGGGGGCAGCGCCGGGCTCCACAAAGCCCCCTTCTTACCTGCTCCCGAAACTATGCAAAGTCTGCTGCTCCTCCAAAAAAAAAAAAAAAAAAAAAAAACCAAAAAAAAACTCCCGGGGAAATCTCGGTGGACAGGGGGGACCGGAGCATCAGTCACCGCTCCGGCGTTTAAGAGAAGTAATCAGCGATAAAGTGACGTTGATCTGCACTGTAACCTTGTGGCGTATTTAATGTAAATAAGCCAGTTATGTTGCCAATCGCATGCATACAAACACATAAAGGTCCTCAGCGTTGCATTTTGATTCTTTCCATTAGAGCCGACTTTATTTACATACACTATTTAGGGGATCATGATAATTCTAAAACAATACTAGTGCCAAATGATTATGAAAATATGATTTTAATTAATCACGTAGTAGGCAAGGAAATTAGCATACGGTAATTAAACTTAGAGAAAAACGTCATGGAGGTTCTCTGCCTTATGGGTTCGGAATAATCATTAAACGATGGGTTTTCAGGACTTAATTATCAAACAAATAACTTTTTTAAAGCAACTTTACAAGGTTTATCCGCAGGGCAACGATTTAGTAAATAATATATAACCGAGCAAACAAGGTGCAAATGTGACTGGTGAAATAGGTTGTGTTTCTACAAAGCAGAAAGGGGGGGGGGGGGGGGAAGCTGAATAATGCAATTATGGATTCTGTGTCCCATAGTTGACAAAAGCATGGTGCCTCAATAGACTCTTTGTTATGGGATTATATAATGATTGTGGTGTAATTATGGGAAAAAAGATTTAGTAATAATAAAAAGTATCAAAATACACCAATGAGCAGCTTGTTTTAAAGAAAAGGCTTGCATGTGACATTAGGGGCATGTTAATAACAAAAAGCCAGGATCCGAAAGGGTTGACAAATAAAAAAGACTGTGATGCGCATGATTAAGAAGCGATGGAGACAGATTGATTATTCAAAATGCCGAGCCACAGGGACACTTAAAACATTGATTCAGGTAAGACTAGTTTCATCTTGACTGAAATGAGTTCCCTGAAGATGACTGGCATACATTTTAAATCAGTTTACTACATAAAAAGCATAACATCACAAGCTGAAACCTTCTAGTTAAAATAGAAGTCCAAGAAAAAAAAAAAAAGTTTATGTTTGTGGCAATTCCCACAGGGACTATGGAATTGCAGAGGAAGAGGTATAGGTTAATTTAGCTCTTCCTAAACACTGGACTTAAATGTACCCCTCTTTTATAATCCCTAGCCTCTCTTTCTGGATTCCGTGGTCCAATCCCACAGCTGCAGGTTACGGGGGTGATATTAATAACCCCAAAGGTGCAATAGGACTTTTTTTTTTTTTCCCTGGAACTGCAGTAAATTAACTTTCTATAAGAACTGAAAAATTAGGGAGATTTTTCCAATTTATTTTTAAACGAAGTTTATAAATAGTTGTTCGGAGCTATTCAACGTTAAAAAAAAAAAAAGATTCCCATGCCTATACGAAAAAGTTTAGGAATTCACTCTGCATTTTCCAATTTGATGTGTCTGAAATTCTCTTTGAACAAATTCCAAAATACAAGTTTTTTCTATAGAAATTAGCATAGCAATCACATCAATAATATCACTATCTCTATGGGAATGATAACTGGAGCAGTGGGGGTGTTCTTTATTTCAATTCTTCGTGGATCAACTGATTATATTCTGTCTTCTTTTGAACTTGTTATTGTAAGTCAAGTGATTCTTTATAAGTGACAGCCCTGACAAAGAGACGAGGATGGGAAAGCAGGTCGAAAGGAAGTCGCCATATGGACTTTAAAAAAGGCACTTTTTAAACAAGATAATGGGGAAATGGATGTTGCCTTTTAACCCTGTCAAGGCTGAACATTATTAGTAGTCTCATAAAAGAATGAGCTATACCTTTTTTTTAAAATATCAGATTTCACCTTATGATTTCCATGACCTAGGGCTTCAGAATACAAACCACATAGGAGGCGATGGTGTTTCAGAGGCAGGGGCCAAATCAAGCACCTGGAATCACTGGCGAGCAGATTTCAGAGCACCGCACAAAGAGTTACAGAAGAATGAGAGCTCAGGAAAACCCCATGGTTCTTTTTCCTGAGACAACGATAAGAATATTGACTAGAGATAGGTGAAGCAGCAACTGACAGCAGAGGAGCTTGAGACATCTAACTGGGATTTCCTGTTCCTCTGGCATAAGTGCATCATGCTCATTTAGTGACAACAAATGGGGTGAAAACGAAGCATAAGCATGAGGGCTTTGGCTCTGATCCTTGCAAAAATTAAAGTATTTCTCCTCCCCTCTCTGTTCTGGAGGGAACAGGAATTTCCCTCCAGAAACTTTCAAGTGGACAGAGATTAAGAGCCATCTCCCAGGTAGCTGAGATTAAGCACTAAACCCTCACTAAACTGAGGGCTGAGCTGTGGTCCACCACTGGTGAATGTCCAGTCAATTCTATTTTATTTTTTTTTACAGTCAGTTGGATGGTTCAGATGACCATCCAACTCAACTCTACAGGAAGAAAATATCAGCCAAAGACTTCCCAAAACCTGGAAGGGCAGGCTACTATGGGCAGGCAATAGTGCTGTCAGGGGAGTATGCTGTTAACGAGACTGATCAATATTCTTTTCCCCAGGACCTCATAGACATGATTATTTGGGCTGGGATGGCCAAGCCTTCCCAAAATGTACCACGAAGAGATAATGTATGTCCATGAGCTGAGTACATGCTAAAGAGTAGAGACCTTAAAATTTTATTGACTCAATGACAGGCTCCAGCACCTACGCAATGTATACGGGTTAGATGGGATTCAGAAGATCTCAGATGTGAGCTCAGGGAGGTGTTGCTCCAGCCTCTCAGAATTCATAATATTCCCAGACACCATCAGCACTTTTGTAGTTCCGTCCAGTATTCCTTCCGATTCCTCCCCATCTTTTCAGTGCTGTTCCTTTTTCCTCTTCTTGCATCCAAATAAAGGTCTTTTCTCTTCAAAGCCTTCATGTCCTCTTAACTGTCCCCAGCTATTTTTCTAGCTTCTTTGGTTGGTTTTACTCCCTTCTGTACCTCTGTGAGTAGGCAGGAGTACATTGCTGCTTTAAAACTAGGCAAAAAGACTACAGAGGAGACAGGGAAAGAGCAGGAGAGATGTATGTTATTTGCCTTACTCTGCAAGGTTCTTGCACTGTCTTAGAGCATAGTGGGCACCTTCTCAGGGAGTGGAAGCTATCAGCTACAGACTTGTCAAACCTCAAAAAGCAGGATGAGAGGAAATGAGAGCCGAGTTCTTTGGCCAAGCAACATTACCTTTCCCCGTGATTTCTACCTTTGTGGAATGACAGCCTTTTGGAAGATCTCACTTCAGAGAGACATAAATAAGATGGAACAAAGTCCCAAATCTCACAAGTTTGATGAATCCAACAAAAAGCCCAGGTTGGAGGAGTATTTTATGAGGCTTTACAAAGAAAAATAGCAAAAGACAAGTGGTCATACAGTAATTTACACAATGGGTGGGGGAGAAACGTTAGCTTTATATATTTAAATATTTATAAGTTGTTTGCTTTATGAGGAAGGACTGAGGAATAATCCTGCCTTTGTTCTTAAAAAGTGTGATCAGCATTTCCTTCCTACAGAGAGGTGATAAGCAACTGGGCATTCTTTTAACAAAGGCTGCAGAAGCCCATTGAAAGCTTAATGCCTTTAGGAGGGGGTCTCTTTTCTGAGGAAGAGCAGAACATCAGGTCTTTAATATTGATAAGGAAAAGCACATAAAAGGAATCATCTAATAGCAGGGACTTTAAATAAGGAATTTCACAAAACTTACAGTAAGTGTTTCAGCAAACTCTTGAACAGGTGGTGCGATCTACATTGAAGTCTGAGCCAGTGAAAACACAAGTCATCCAGCAAGAAAGTCGCTGAAGCATGGTTCAAGAAGACATAAATAAAACACTTTCGCAGGAAAAAGGGAAACCCCTTCCAAAACGCCTGTTACAAACATGGGGGTTTCCTGGGCAGAACCCCAGCAAACTGACGAGGTGGATGGAGGTTTTTCCCACTTGTACAGACAGCGTAAGAAAGCTTCCTGGAAAAAGGACTCTGAGATCCCAGCTTTCAAAACAGACCAGAGGCAGAACCCATTTGAGAACAAGCTGTCTATTTCCCAGGGGCCATGGCCAAAATAAGTGTCTCCGAATAGATTTGATCAGCAAAGATTGTATATACCAGGGATTCAGTGGTAGAGGTAATCAGAATTTGGGGGTGTGGGGGGGTGGGGGGTGGAGGGAAGGGCTTTTTAGGAGATAAATCTGCATCCTTAATATAGCAGTCAACTGTCATTGAGCCTGACACCACAAATAAGTTGCATGGGTCAACTAAAAGCATATACTTAAGGCCAGGAATCTACATTGGCCACTTTTTGTGACAAAGTCATTGCAACAATTCATCAAAACACACCCACCAAGAAAGGATCCAAAAGAAAGTACAAAATGGACAGCAGGAAGACATGCAATGCAAGCAGCATCTAAAGCGAGGCCAGTGTGGAGGCGCAGCTCCCTCTTACAGCGCTGGCAGCGCTGACCCTTTTCCTTTACAAAACAAGGGCAAAACTGGAATGAAGAGAAAAAGTCCTTCAAAGTATTATTGAGACTGACGGACTGGTAGATGGCTTTGGAGCTTTCTATGGACAAAAGTGGTCACCTTTGTATTTCTATAGAACAGAAGAAGCTGAGTAAAGTGGTAAAAAAGAAAGGTTCCTTTTTTTTCCCCAAAGCAAAAGACATTTTTTACATTAAATAGTGAACAATGTTCTCAATAGATCCACCTAGTGGAATCGAACAAATTCTGCTTCCAGAATAAAGACACAGCTTTTATAACCCCATGCAAGACATACTTCTGTGACCATCTCCCATTCAGCACAACAGGGGCGCAGATATCCTCTGAAGGAACAAGAGTGAAAGGTGCAGTAAGTCTCAGTACAAGCACAACACCAGGAGACAACTGTTGCTCCAGGATTTTAACTTTAACATCTAAATTTATGTGGGATTGGTATAGTGGTATTGGTATAGTCTACTTCCCCAGCTGTAATCAATACGAATTGCGATTGACCAAGAGGAGAAAGTGCTGGAAATAATACCCAAAATAATAGCTGAACTTCAACTTGAAGGTGCCTTAGCACTGACCTAGCTCTTGGAGCAAATCCACAAATAACCTGTTCTCAGGCTGTCCGAGCTCTTCAGGAGCTATTTAAAAGACATGATGAGATCTTATCTCTGAGATAAAACTCAGGAATAAGTTTTTTGGGTAAGCATTTTTTCTTACTCAACTAATCTAACCAACATACCTCCTTCCTTAAACTTCTCCCATTTCTTTCCATCCTCATCCCAAAGATCACAGCAAACCCTAGGCTTCTAATCATTCTAATCTTGTGGTTCGCCTGCCCCAGCACTCAGGTCGCTTTCCCTTATTGATGAACACCAATATTCTGGTTGCTTTGATGACTCCCCTGTTCCACCCCAGTGCTCCCTTTCCTTTGCTGGTGGCACGCAGCCTTGCCTGCTGCCCACGCCATGCAGCCCTGCCTGCAGCTCCGTCCCGGCACGCGGGCTGCTCTCACGGTTACCTCCACGATCGCCTCAGGCGTCACCACATTTAAGCCATTGTGCTATCAGAAAATTTGCAGATTAACGCCTAAAGCAAACAGCTAAATTTTAAGGATCTGCTGAAAATGTTTGTGTCTTACCTTTTAAACTATAGATTCACAATTTAAGCCCCACATTACGGTAATTAAGGCCATGACACCAGTGCTACCTCCACCATCCAGCTCTGCCTCGGCCCATCTGCGAGGTGCATTGCTTACCTGTGCATAGCGCTCGGCACGCAGGCGCGGGGCTGTTCCCGGGGGTAAATACCTCATGCTTTGTGGGTGCCAACAGCAGCAAATGCTGCAATGTATTTGACGTTTGCTGAACGGTAATACTGCCTCATATACAGCTGCTTCAGTAGGTGCCAGTGTCTGGCAGAAATACCATGTCTCCTTCAGTTTGGTGACTCGGGCTGGAGAAGGTTTGGGATATTTTGGGATAAGGATCAGAGGTCCATGGCAGACCACAAGCCACCTTTGGGGAGGTTTTCCCAAACAATTCAGCGAGAAAAAGCGTCCCTCCACAGTGGCCCACGCATGGGCTGTGCTGTGAGGCGGCCTCAAAGATGCCCCCGTCCCCCCCTCACCTCAGCAGCCCCCCTGCCCCAGGCAAGCCCAGGGGGTGGCTGCCCCCCACCCAAGGCCTGCCCTCGGGGCCTGCCACCTTGGCAGCGCTGTCCCCACGGGCTGGGCCATGCCAGCGCCAGGGCTGTCCCCGGCAGCAGCGCCTCACGGTCATGGCAGCTGAGAAACGCTGCCACCACCCTGCTGGCGTGGGGAGGGAGAGGACTGAGAGACTTGGGGGTCAGGGCAGAGCTCACCCGCAGCTTCACCTCAAAACGCAGCCTTCCTTGCCCCGCCAAGCTGAGACGCAGCGCCCTGCCCTCAGCCCACAGGGGCACGATGGCGGCACAGCCAGCATGGCATGCCTGAGGGCCCTCACCTCCTGTCCCTGCCTGCCCCAGGGACACCGCCTGGAGGATATATAACAAGCTCTCCTTAAAAACAATAATAATCCTAGAGCTCTTAGTAACTGCTGCTGCTATGCATGTCTGAAAAGCCACAATTTACGCCCAGTGGGTTGTTGTTACCCTTACCACAAACATCAGCTATTCAGTTCAAGCTGTAGCAGCCCACGGGCCTTCCTCCATCTTCCCCATCTGGGCAGTCTGCAGCATGGCCGTGCCCAGGCGCACCCCGCCGCAGCGGGTCCCCCAGCCGGGCGCCGGCTGTGAGAGGGCAGGGGACAGGGGTGGGGGCTGGAGCTGGGGGACACAAGAGGTCCAGCGCGGCCCCGGTGAGCACAGGGTAGTACTGGTGCCTGCAGAAAAGCTGGAATGGAGATGCAGTGTTTTTGCTTTGCCTCCGAGGGTTGTTTTTATCAATTCCAAATAATACTTGTGTTTCCGTATTTTTTTTTTGTTTTCCCCTAAGTAGCAGTAATGAACACGCTAGTCTCTTTTTGCTGGTTTTGCCCACTTGGCCATGAGCTCTACCACTGCACCTGCCCTTCGAGAGGGTCGCTCTGGATGTCCAGGTACACTGGCACAAGACCAAAAAAATCTACTAAAACCGATGCCTGAGAGCATGAAAAATAATTTCCTGGAGGGAGGCACTGCTCTGCCTTCTCTGTCCCCCAGCTTTGCCATCAGGGAGGCTCCGGCAGCAGCACGGCATCTCCTCCAGCCTCGCCTGGCCAGCAGGAGAGGGACGGTGCCAGGCAAGCGTGGGGACCGCACTCACCCGCTGGCAACGCACTGTGCTGCGCCACAGGTTCTCTTGCAGAGTCACCTTCTGAGACGGCTAATAAAGCAGAGAGGAACTATCTCACATCCTCACAGGAGACTGGACACTTGAAAGTGATTTAGGCGATGTCCCTAGAGAGCTGCAGAGGCTCTGGGAGCAGGACAAAGGACTGCACTGGCTATGATATGTATGTGAAAAATATACATCAATACAGAGTGACACCAGCGCAGAGCAGAACATCTGAAAACTGATGAAGTGGAGAGCTCTCTGTGTAATGCAAAGCACCTGAATGATGTGTGTACACACAAAGATTTGTTCAGCTCTGCTCATATCCAGCCTTCTTGGACAGTTGGATTTGATTTGCCATTTTCCTGCCAAAATATTGTTGCTATACCTCAGCACCTGGCCTTTCTTCAAAGAAATTGCGTACAACTCTCCTGTCCTCACCTAAACCAGTCCAGAATATGAGTTCAGGAGAGGTTAAAGGGACCATCTTTAATAACAAACATGCTTCTAATAATTTAAACCCGCAAAAATAAAGACTTCTTGTTGCTTTCAAAATTTCCTCTGCTTCCATAATTCTGCTCATATATAGCTGTTTCCCCACCTGTTTCTATCCATCCTTGAAATGAAGACTGCTATAATCAACATACTAGCTTAGAATGAGAGGGTCACTCAACATGAAACCAATTAACTCTGTCTGCACAGCCAGCAGAGGGAGGCAAAGAGTATAATTATTTCTGCTTACATAATTTTAAACATAATTTTAAGGATTTCTTAAATAATGCAATACTGGTTTCCTAAAAGGTAATACTTTAAACGGTTGAGCATTCACCACTCCTTCTAGCTATGTATATTTACTGCACATAGGAGAAAGAGTGTAAACAGGATGGAAACTTCCAAGTTAAAAATTAAATTATGGAAGAAGAAGTGGGAAGAGAAAGGGATGAAAGCCAAACTCAGGTATTCTTATGCCCTACAAATCAGCAATAAACAAAACAAGCAAAACAAGGCTCCTCATTTTCTAGTTTGATAGGAATTCTATGAAAGCCTCAGAGAATTCAAACAACTTACCCATTTTCCAGGAACATTGCAGGTTTAGGACTCTTTTTCCTATTATTCCATTTGCTCTTTATGTTGGATTCAAACTTCAACTGATGCTATTTATGAGCATCATTTTAAGATATAAGTTAAAAACTGGAAAAGCCCTCAAGGATCACAAGGCATGAGCGTGTATGGCCATGTTGTTTTACACCTCTTTAGCCAGGACTTGTCATTCTGAAATCCTACAGATGTGCTAACAGCTGCAGAGGTGGGTGAGGAGCCGGAGCTTCCCGCTTGCTGGAGCCATGCCAAGGAAGCATTGCCTATAGCACTAACGAGGGAGGTATGGCTGAGACGGGATAGATCTCAATTCACAAAGAATGGGAGCCACTGCATGGGGCGACCTGCCGTCCCCATAGAGGTAGTTTGCATGGGGCTTCTGAGCCCACACTGCCAAACTACATTTGTAAAAAATGCAAGGTTTTTTTTTCCTGTTTCCACAGTAATTTAAGCTAGAAGCAAATTCTGAAAAGCAGAATGATGCACCAAGCAAAATCAGTGAAGCTCAAAGACTGTGCAAATTGCACAGAGGTGTGAATAGGACTTGTTATGTCTTTTTAGGCATCAAAATATACCTAACAATGTGTTTCCAACCAAGCTCACAAGCATTTTAAAATGTGCTGCACCCTTTTACCTCCTCTATGCCCTGTGCTTGGACTAGCCAATGTATGAGTGGCAACACAAGTTTGAGGTATGTCTGTGCAAATGGGCTCATGTTACTTCTGCAGTCTGGGTTTTGCAAGCATTGCATTACTGTAATTCATTTCCAGAATATGGCCCACTGGGCAAAACTTAAGTTACACTAGTGAAAATCTTGAATAAACCCTTGGAAGCTAAAACTAATCACCACTTTAGAAATCCAAAGGTGATGAGCTTTATGGTTAATAATAAGCTTTTTAAGAAAAAGTTATCAATCTGTATTTAACCAATAGACGGGAACTGGTTCAAAAAGAGTCTTTCCAATCCATCAGGTAATGAATGCCTATTAAAAAACTATAAATAAGCATTCACCCGAGAGCTTGGAATGGCACTTTGAGAGCCTTTCTGGTCACTCAGGTAAATAATGAGTTTTATATAACCTTTCAGCAAAGATTTTTTTGTAAATGAGGAGATGAAATGCAGAAAAGCTTCTGATTAATGTTAAAGTTGGGGTACAAGCCAATGCACAACTGGGAATTCAAAGTTAAAGCTGGCATTGTTGTTCATGCATGTTGTTTCCTCTAAGGGCTCAATGTTAAAGACTCCGTTGTCTTTCCTTCAACTTGCTTATGGGGGTTTCAATTTAGGATTTTATTGATATGTGACATTTACATTGATGAGTATTTTGTGCATTATCTGTTCACACAGCAGCCACTAAAGTCAATAAGAATTGTAGAGACGGACAGAATGGAGGCCCCTAACAAATGTGCAGTACCAGTGAGAATGACTACAGTGGTCTCTCATCACAGTCCCCATCAAATCTGCAAGCACCATGTTTGCTCAAATCTTAAGATAAAGGGAAAACAAGTCCAAAAAAAACCCAAACCCTAAAAACTTTCTAGTTTCTCATTCTGTCGATATTTACTACTCTCCAATAAAATTACTCTTATCAAATGTTTTGAGCTTGCTTGATGACTAAGAAAAAATACAACCATAAAGAGATCCATCAATTACCTTAAAATCAAATAACCTGGAAACCAGGATATATGACAAAATTAAATGTAAGCCCTTTCCTGGAGAGCAGTACAATCCTCCCTAAAGAATTGCTCGTCAGCTGTCCTCAACACCTAACACCCTAGGACAAGAAGAGAATGGGTTTCACACCCTGAAGGTTAACAAACTTCATTTATTATATACTCAGAGAATTAAGATTGTACTGCAGGCTCAAGGATGAAAAGGGGAAACTTCTCCCAACTATAACCATGGCAGTGTTTCACGATGAGATAGATAGACATTTGAACAGGCGAAAATGCAAACCGAAAGGGGAAAAAAATGTATAGTGTTTGTATTCAATAGAGATCTTTCCTGACCCTCGTGATTCTAAAGAAATATATCCTTCCAATTGTTCCATATTGTGTTAAAACATATTTTTTGCATTTATTAATAATTCAAACATGTTGTTGTTTAAAAAAAATATTCACATCATGTGTTCATAGTTTCCATATACATATGTCAAACTTTATTTTGTTTTACCATTATAATCTATGAATGGATTTACCCTTTGTTTCTGTTTTCAAATCTCTGAGGAATGTTTGATTAGGTAGGAGGGTTTGTTTTATGCATTACTTGTTCATCATTGCACAAGTGCACAGGCTAAACAAAGTTGGCATACTTCATACTGATTGGTGGAAACAGTGTAGTTAAACAGTGTAGTTAATACAAGGGAATGAGTAATTTCTCACCACAGCTAATCAGCTGCACAACAGCTATGTATCAGGCAGCGCAGCTATATATCAAAAATGCATTTTAAGGTAGCTTGTAGCATACATGATTATCTAGTAGTATCTGTTACAATCATTTCATATTAGCACACTCTTTCTGTATTTATTTAATAAAACGAATCTCGTGTGCAGCAATCTATATACATAACCAGCCAGAATACTAGGAATTATCAAGTTAATGGCAAACCCAGGAATGTTCTAGCTGGTATCTAATGGAAGATATGTTCAGGATGTTTAACAATGTCAGGCAAAAAAGAAAAGCAAGAGCACTGAAGATGACAAAACAGCTTCTGCTGCACTGAAGAACTTAAATCAATTTCATAATTCTATATCTATCACTCCGTACATCTATAACTAAGAAATAACAAGATAAATACATTGTAATATTATTTACCAGACGTCTTCTGCATTAACACTTTTCCGTCCTTTTGTGATGTTCTGTACTTTATTATGACTTGTAAACCTGTCATTCCTGAAGAACGTATTTTTAACAGCTCAACATCAATACGAGTTCAGAATGGTATCCCTCCGTTAGAAAACAAGGTTGGGGTCAGTAGGAGTTAACATTAACAATTCAAGAGCCTGCAGGAGAAATTAGAAACATGAGTCCTCCATAATGATGATAAAATCAAACTGGCAAATAAATGTATTCTCAAATGTCATAGTAAGAAAATGGATGAATATATGCAACTAAAATGGTCTCTTAAGTTTCAAGTGCATGGCCAGGATTCTCAAGAACTTGCTTCTAAATAGAAGAAGCTGAATTAGAAATCTATCAAGTAATCTCACTGCTGCATATCTGTGCATGTAATGCAAACTTCGTGAAGTCCACAATTTCACCCTACTAGACTAATCCAGAGCCCACTGGGATCTATTCCTCTGAATTTGATGAGGTTTGGATCAAGCCTTTTGAAGATAAGAAGTGAGCTGGAAACAAAATGATGCCATAAATCAGAATAAGTGGTACAGAATTAAGTAGTACAAAATATAGCTTTCAGTAGTATATTATGCTAAGGTTATAAAATAAAACAAAACAACACAACTATTGATGCATAAACAGTAAGGAGAAAGATACATGAATATTTGTGCTGCTAAGGAATTAGTGAGATGGCAGCGCTTCACTTTCTTAAAAAATATAGGCTCTATTTTGATATTCACACTTAAGGAAACACTTTGGCTCTGATAAAACCAAGTGGATAATTAAAAATTATAATATTAATTGTACCCTTAACACAGATAAGTAAACTTGGCAAGAAAGTTTTAATGAGTTAAACTGAAAAGGCAATGTCTAAATTAACTGAGTAAATTGGCAAAGGGAAATTTATTGTATATACTGACCCCTTTAACTTGTTTTAATGTCTGAATCTGAACGACATCATAGATTAGTTTTCATTACATGATATGTTAAATTATAAGATAAAAGAATTCCTCTCAGAATCTGCTTTCTAGGACAGGTAAAAGTGCTTACAAATTAATTGTCCTGTAACATGTTATAGTAGTAACTCGAAATCCACGGATTCAGTGAAGATTCCTGAGGGAAATGCCAGCTACTGGAATATCTTTAGAAAGTCAACATAAAAGATGAAAACACAATCACACTGAACTTTGTTAAAAATGGAAACAGTTCCACAGCATATTGCAGCTGTGGGAATTCCCAGTACCCTGGAAGACATCGGCTCCTGCAAAGCACATCTGCTGGGTGCCACAGCCCAAAGGTGTGGGGAGGGCGGTGTTGGGGTACACGAGTACGTCTCAGATACACATATGGGTAAAAGCCATGCTGGAGAAGCTGAAATGGTTGATCTGCTATCATCTGAAAAGACGCTACACGCTTATGAAAAGTGCACGGCATGTTCCAGAACAAGTTTTGGGTAAAATAATTTACTGCCAAATCTTCACTCAAATAACTGTGACGTAAAAGCCAACATAGATGTCTGCCCTGTAGGGAGCTGTCTGACTGTATCAGTTTTTAATGTATCTTTCCGTAAAATCAAAGATCCAAATGCTAAATCTAGCACTGAGGGACATCAAGGGAATTTGTGACATTCCTCAGAGGACTCGGTGTCCATGAACTAATGAATGGATAAAACCAATCTCAATATTTAGTTTCTCATTTGTGACAAATATAATATTGATGATATTTTATTTAACTGTTTCATAACACCATACTTGTGAAAATTTAACAAAATAGAAACTGCTCGCCCAGAAATAGACTGCAACAGATATTGGGATTATGTATATAATTAAGAAACAGGCACAGCAGAAGACCATAATATATCATGATTTCAGAGTTCAGATCTTTCAGCTCCTACTAAATACTGTCAAGCACCAAGAAATTCTGAGCCAGAACCAACTGAAAACAATGGAAAGATTTCCATTGGCTTTAATAAGCAGTGAATCAAATCCATAAAAACGAACCAAACTAGTAAATGTGCTGTTGCTCAGAGCGGCTTCTAAATAAATATATAAATGACATTTCTCACTCTGAATCTTCTCATTCTGGAAGGCACATAGCAAAAACAAGAGAAGGTGAAGACTGTGCATACTGGTAAGCTGTTAGTAACTCAGTCGCATGCAATAACAGTGCAAGGCTGACAGTCCGCGATAAGTAAACTTCAGGACATTCAGTTCAGATACAGACAAAGAAATTCAGTTCAGCTAAGTCTACCAGCTAACGCTCACCTAAGCCTCCTGGGGGCATTTAACTGCCATTCTTACTTTCTCCTCCTACCTTCAGAGTGGTAATCCCTGCCAGCCCAGTGGGGCTCCCTCTCTGCTGGGGACATGCTATCCTTCCCTCCTTGGTGCCCTGTGGAGGAAGATCAGCTCCTGCCCACCAGCGAGCCCTCACCGTGACCACAGTGGAGACCCCCTTCCTATTCAGAAGGAGGAGAAGGCTTCTTACAGGTCCTTCGTACATAGCTGGCCTGAGAAAAAGAGGGACATTGCAGATTTGTAATTCAAAGGTGTGTTATTCACATGCATTTTGGGGTGTCTAGGGTGCCGCCACCAGAAGACACGGGGAATCACGTGGGAAAGGAGAAAAGAAGTGTTACCTCAACCACATCCAAACTGTAAATGGGAATGGGCAGACTGGGGAGCTTTCTGCTGTTCATTCAATATACCGTGAAGTATCAAAAATCTCTTTTACACGCTTTTTTCCACCTCCGTTTTGAAAAGGACCAGCATTACAACCAAGAAGCTAATAACTTGCTATGAACAGTGGTATTTGTTGAGGCATGCAGTTTCCAAATGGGAATTTGGGCTTGTTTTTATTCTTCACTTAACACTTCCCCTGCCCAGCACAGACGTTTGCACTGGTGTTGTTCTGACAATGACAACATACAGAAAGCACATGGCCTAATAACTCCGACTTTAACAGACCCATGGCTTCTAACAATGCAATTGCAGAGGAATTTGCCCTAAACAAAGCCTAAATACAGAAGCGCCCATCGCAGTTAGCAGCAATTATTGTCTCCTCAGACTGCTACGTGCCTTAACCGCAGCCGGAGGGGATCTCATCCAGGGGGGGGAGGGAGGGACACCTGCGTGTGATGGTCACCAGGCTTTCTGGCAGGATCCTCAGCCAGGCTATTACAAGAAACAGCATCATGGCAATGCAGCGTGAGCGTTTGGTTGCCTACGAAATGGGACTGGAATCACTGCCTCCCGAAAAAGCTCACACAACACAGCATAAGCAGCGGGGGAGAAGCGCTGAAAAACCCACAAGAATTGAATCTATTAGAAATATTCTCACTTGTCCTGTTATGACCCACATAGGAAAACCTTGGAAAAAGCACATCTCACACCCAAGGAAGGGCGGTGGGGTAACTGGTTCAAAGTGGTGGTTCCCTGAGCCTTCCTGATGCATCAGTTGAGCACGTCCCCAAGCTGCCACCAGCTGCCCCTGCAGCAGCCCACCAGCCAGGCCATAAAGGGTCTCTCTCCTTTTCCTTTGTGTTTCTGCGCCATCCCCAGCCTTCCTCCCTCTCTGAAGGAGGACGGCCACCATGGCAGTATGGTACCCGGTCGTCCCAATTATCACCACCAGGCAGGTTGCACTGACAATGTGTTAGTCAATAGGTCAATACCAAAGTATTAATAAATACAGTGGAATTACGTACAGAGCAGGGGCGTGTGTATTTCATAACATAAATGAATAATTTTCAAAATGTAAAAGTACTAAAGCACATCCTCACTTTGTGCTTTATGACACCTAAAATATCTTGGCCCAACAGATTAAGACTGACATTTAAAAATTACTAAGAAGCCTATTTCTCCTGTCAGTGCAGGCCTAGAGCATCCATCATTGCTGGTGAGTGCTGAGTGCACACACACGGAAAGGAGGAGACACCCTTAAAGGTTTGAACGTAAACCTCGTCTACAGATAAGATGGGGAAACTTGAGGAGCCATATCCTGTTAAAGTCACAATCATCATCTTTAAAGCCACAAATCAAGTGTGTTTGCTATTCGCATGTGAGCGAAGTTATGATAATAAACCATAAGGAGGAAAGGAAAAGCATAAGAGGAAAAAGATGCCTCTTCCAAACTTCCAAACTGTATCATCACAAATCTGTTAACTCCATGTAAGAGGCAACCTAAGGGTATCAAGTTTAAAAAGCACAGAATCAATAAAAAGTCATTAAAAATCAATGTATGAACTGGTTTGCATGCCCTCAGCCATCACTCCTAGGCACTAATGCTCTAATAATTCTCAATTTATATGCACAGAATATGCCAATTTAAATTTATTGGAGTACTTCAAATTTTTAAGTGCTTAACTTTGGAAAAGATTGGCTTTATGGGGCCAAAGCAGTGAAGAATGATCAGAAATGTTTAGAATACCTTACATTTTCAGTAATTTGAAAGAGATTAAAGGAGTAGACTTATGAAATTAAGAATGATTTAAAAATCATTGGATCACTTCAAATTGCTAGAAATGCTTGAATCGTAAATAATATTGGTGGTTAGTACACATGCAGTGAAAGGTGTCTATTCCTATGTCAATGCCCAAATGAAATCTCCGATAGCATGAGACAGTCCTACATGTATACCAAAGAGAAAGGGAACCACTGGCATGTGCACAGAATACACAGTGATTTCGAGTGCAAGACAAACCCTTACTACCGAGAATCCCCCAAGTCTTTGCAGATTAAACTAATTTCAAAACGTAATATGATTTGAAACTGACTGGCTGGTTAGAAATTCTGGTTGATATTAATTTTCCTTTCTGGTAGACAATAAAACATTTTGCAAAAGACTCCTGTGCAAACATCTGGAAACGCATAGGAATCCACAGCGGAGGGCGAGCCACGGTCCCTGTGAACGGAGCGGATGGGAGCCGTGAGGAAGGCTGCAAACTCAGAGACTGCGGGACAATCCTGGCCCCTTGGAAACACTGACCTGCTGTTCGAGCTCCTACTGATCCAGGATTTTTACCTATGGTTTTAGAAATCTTCTATGACTTTTGTAGATGCTAAAATCCTTGCTGTATCCCAAAGCCTAGCCCTGGAAGGTTTTTGTGCACAGTGCCTCCTGTGTTTATCAAAAGCAAATGCGCAGCTGCATTTACTTTTTCTTCATATTGACTCCTGGAAAATACACCTAGAGGGGAAAATTTAAGAAGTGGTATTAACAGCTCAGTACAGCCAAGATAAAAGCTGGAGAAAACAAGGCATTAAAAAGGGTTAAGGTAAAATAATAAACTGTTATTAAGCCTATTAACAGTTTTAAAACATCATTGTTTATGACATGATAGAGCTTGGCTTTTTATGGGTGTTTCATTTGTGCATTTTACTTATTCTGCTACTATTTAACAATGTCATGAATCTCTGCTTTAAACACCCTGGGTAATGTACTGATTTAATCTGAGCCTGCTAACCCTACTTTTAAAATAACGTTGCAACAAAACAGAGGTTAACATTTCATAACTTCAAACTGCAAGAGAAAAGGCTAAAATTTTATGAGGGCCCTCAAAAATAATACCCCTTTTATTAAGTATAAAATATACAGAATTAATCTCATGTCTTCATTTGGTATTTGCGTGGAAGATGGAAGGCACTTTAAAAACCATCTTCATCATCTTACCTCACTGCCTAAATGGCCAGGAGCTGCCATGCCTCTGCTTTTGTCTCTCGCCAGGGGAAGGCTGCGCCGTGCGGTGGTGCAGGCAGGGGACCGTCCCTTGCAGCGCCCGATGGCACAGCCCCCAGAGTCCACTCTTGAATTCAGGACCATGCGCTGCACTCAAGTGACCGAGACATAATAGAGCAGTCTTTTATTAATGTTACAAAAATTCTGGCAGGAGTAAACAATCAACATTTTATGGATTTTGATTTATAATTTAACTTATTTCACAAGACTATTAGTTACTGCTACTTCCCTGTAATTCTTTGCCTATGTATTATCTTGCGCTTGCTAGATCTTAGGTGAGGAAAGAAGGGGAAAAACAGCCCACCAACTTTTATCCATCGAGACACTTTATCAAGAAAATTCTACAAGAAATTGGTTGTTACCTGCGGATAACAACTGGTTTGTTAGTTAATGGCTAGAGGCAAAGCCAAGGCCAGTTAATGCTCCAGCTGTCCAGTCATTAACTGCAGTAAAGACTGATTTTGAGGAGGTTATTGCCGTGATAAAATATCCTCAAAAGATTATAACAGCAATAGTGTACAGAAAAAAAAAGTATTAGTGGCTATAGTGTGACTGAATGGCTGCATTTGAAAAATTGGTCATTCCCTGGCGGTTCATAACCGATTTTCCACCAGTCAAAAAGCAAGTTGTGCTCTGTTAGGTTTATTGTACAAGGCAATAAAAATATTGGCCAGGTTAAATTGTCAGCGTGTTATGACATTAACCATTCTTTTACTGTGCGTAATTTAAGTGTTACTATGATTCATTATGGAAAGAAACCATCCTTTGCAAGTAAACAGGCATTTCAGCACTGAGAACAGATAGCAATAATAAATCTGAATGCAAAATTAAATTTCACGTGATGGCTTTCCCCCCCCTTCATAATGATCACCTTTTTTCTTTTTTTCTTTCTCGAAATACTTCAGAATTCTTGGCTATTTAGTTTGCAAGATTGTCTTCCAAAGTTTGCATTATTGATGTGATGCCTGGCAGCAGTACTCTAGTTAAGAGTGTGACAGCATTTCCATTAAAAAACCTTTTTGATGGTTAACTTGGCCATCAAAAGTCGCCTTGTGTTTCATTTGGCATGCGGATTCGCAGACCTTAGTGCAGATCTGAACCCATGTGAGCTGTTCCTTTCTCTCACTCTGTTGGTTAAGGTCAGAAATGCGCACGCAAAAATGTGCACACGCAATTTCTGTGCACATGATTCTGTAAATCCGGACCTGTTTGTATTAAATTACAGGTAAATATGCAAAGTCCTGCAGATTTCTATGTTAATTTGCATGCTTTTATCATAAAGGCTATGTGCTATCATAGTAATCTTGATATACATTGACAGACTACACCATAACCACTCCAAAAAACCATTAGGGCTTATTTTATAAATGTATAATAAGAATTCTTGGCAGATTCAGCTTTGCACAACTCAATTTTTTTTATTATTTTTCTTCACTGACACCTGTAACAGAAGTGGAGTCATTGAACTTTACGTGGCTGAAGCATAAGACAACAGAATCTGGAGCAGTTAGGCTGAAATTTTCACTGAAATTTAATGGCTACCTAATTCCAAGACATTGCTCTGAAGGTTCACTTCTAAATGATGCAATGAACAAATTTTACTGTGATCTACTGACATTGCTGGCGTCCTGGCTCCACTGAAAACAACAATATTTAAGCACTCCAGGGTTTTACAGAAGTTTCAATTTCATTCTCGCTCCAAGAACACCTGACTGTTGCACCAGTGAGCCCTGTCCATTACGATGAGGGATTTTACAGGCATAAATGATAGTACGATTCATCCCACTGTATCAAGGCTTCGCAGGAGTCTCCAAGCAGTCACTAACCACATGGCCCCCGTACACCGCAATATTAAATCCCAGGTTCTTCCACAGCTAAGGCTGCCTTCGATTTCCTAGTAATTCTTAAGGGACTGCTAAAGTTAAATGCTTTTTGTTTGTTTGTTTTGTTTTAATACTAGCATCCTCAGGAGTGAGTGAATTGTTGGCTTTTTTTTTTTTTTTTTTGCTACCCTGAACACTTACATCAAATGATTATGTCCAGAGTTTTAAAGGTAGTGTCAGAACAGCCTGCAATGGCAGAGCTGCACACAGCCTCCATAAGAACCTGCTGCACGAGGGCTGCACAGATGTGTGCCAGTGCTGTCAGCAACACCCGCAGAAAACAGCAGGGAGCACACCAAAATGGTTGAGGCGGCACAGACAGGTACAATCCGACTGGGATTTCTGGAAACCGAGACTTGGAATCAGTGAAATTCACTTCACAATACTGAAATATTCCTCAGATGGGATGATTCAATGATATAACATTATACTGTGATAACCAAAAGCTTCTGCATGTGCATTCACACACAGATATATATAAAATACACACATATATATACGCATATATTCATATGTGGGTGTGTATATATGTATTTTATATATGTATAAAATAAATGCATTGTGTACGTCTAAGATACATGCATATATACATACAAGCATATATGTATGTGCGTTCATGAGTGGACAGAGATCCCAAAGTACTCAGCAGATGCTGATACCTGGGAGCCCTTCAGGCACGTGCTGGTAATGCCCCTTTAATCATGGGACCGCTTTTGCACAGGGGGGTTAAGTGACTTGTCCAGTGCCACAGAGCAAATCAAGGGAAAAGCCAGAAACAGCTCATCCGAGCTGCAGTTCAGTCTCCTGGCCTGGGCACAGGCTAAACCCATATCATGTTGCCCCATGCTGCCAACCACATCTTCTCCTTAAAGTGCAGCCAGTAACGACTCAGCTCTGGAATAAGCCACGCTACCGTGCATAATCAGACACACAGCCTATGAATGAAATGTACATCTTATAATTAGGTGCGCACAAATGCGAAACTTCAAAATACAGTTTAGAAGGGTTTCCAGTACATCTGATGCCACAGGCATCACAGCTCCGCTTCTGGACTTACCAGCTGCTGCTCCAAGGCTTGGGCCAACTGTTGGTGCCAAAGGATACTCAGATGATGTGTGAAACTGGAACATGGAGAAAAGAGTTATTCGTCATCTTTGATGTTGGAACTTCAAGGGAAGCGTGGGCTCCTCTCCCAGCCATCGGCATGCTCAGACATCATCCCTACCTTGATGTTTGGCCTGCTGTTGCTATGGCTTGGTTTGATTTTAGGCATCGGTTGGCTGTAAAAGGGTCATAAACATGGCCCACTAAATCACTACCCAAAATGAGGAGCACACAAGTATCTTTATGCGTCTGTTCTCTATCGGATTCCAACCCTTTCCAGATGAAGTTACAAATGGATTATTTGATTTCATTTTTTTACTCTTAAATACAACCTTTTAAGATAAAGTGATTCCAGAGGGCTTCCAGATGATTTGCCATTATTTCAGTGCTGACGGCATACAGGCACTGCTAGTGTGAAGGGCTGAAGCCTTCAGGGCAAGGACCATCATGTTCAATATTGCAAGGAACATAGATTTTACCCAAGGACACTGAGATCAGCTTTTATGCTAAGAAAAAGTGCAAAAGGAATTCTTATATAGAAGATCAAGATTGGCTTGGTTTTAATAATGAATTTCCAAAAACATTTTAAGTAATTTTGAAATGGAGGATTAGAGGAAGGCGGGGAGCAGACACCCTCTCAAACTGCTTGTAGTCCATCCTGATGTGTTTTGTTACTATGTCCACAATAGATGAACTTTTGGCCCTTATAATGTCACTTGAGATTCTTCAGATTCATCTGCAAGACTATAAAAGACTGAAGCATTGCTCCTGCAGCCACATCTCTCTCTACTGTGGACACGCTGCAGGACAGTAGCCTTGGTGTCACCAGTTAGTGACTTCTTGCAACAGTCGTTTTGCTTCTGGGCTAGGAATCCCTGTGTCCCCCAAGAACGGGATACAAAGCACTCAACATTTCCAAATGAGGACAGGCACTGGCACCAGCATCAGTGCTGTTCCCCATTTCTTCTCAATTCAAGCAATTTCTCTACACTGCCCACCAATAAAGACAGGCTTTTTTTCAAAATACTTTGTGAAATCTATATTAGACATAAAGTCTTGCAGTTCTTTTCTACTTTCAAGAGAAAAGAAGAGTCAGGCTCATAGTCAAAATCACCTTCAGCCAAACCCCCACTGTCAGACAAGTGCATCATCGTGGATTTTGGATTGATGAACTACTGTATTTTAGTTTTTCTGCCAAAGCAACATGGGTCTCATCAGCAGGAAAGAGAATAGAGTGAGACAGAGAAGAGAGGCAGCACAACACAGTACACCTATGCAAGGGCTGCCAACAGAAAAAAGGGCACTCTCTCGAAGGGCAAAGACACAGATGTATTCGAAGGACAGGCAAAGGCGTGAGAGAGAAGAGAACAGAGGTGGTACTCAGAAAGGCATGTTAACAGGTAATGCTTCTGGAGGTTTTTGCGGAGAGAAAATGCTGGCCAGGACTGAGCAAAAAATGGCAAGTTTTATCACGCACACACCGAGGCGGCAGAACCAGCTTCACCAATTTTCTGGCAAGTGGCCCATAGCACAGAGACACTTGAAGTGACACAATACGTGAAGAAGTCTGGAGAGCGATCTTGAGGGGGAAACATTTGTGCGGCTCTTCCCACATCTATGCATCTTTTTCATTTTTGACAAGAACCTGTATTTTTGAGTTATAACATTTGCGACGATGACCTCATCAGATAACAGCCTCCATCCTGTGGGTCTCTGACTCTGCCTGGCTGCTTTTCCATCCTGCTGGACCATAAGACAGCAGCATTTCCCACCTTGGGGTGCATCCTCTGTCCCCTTTGGAAACACCCTCCCCTCACCCTGTGCTTTCCCTAGCCCTGGCCTCTGCAGAGAGCCCACTGGTGCCGAGAGCACAGGGACCGCCTGCCCCAGCTACACTTGCACTGTCCCCGGGGGTCGTGCTTCTAAACCCGGGCGTTTGTGTTTGCTCACATCTAACAGTAAAGCAAAAGAACAGAAGAGAAATGCCCATCACAGATAAAGTTCATACCTATGTTTTCTACAACTGCCTAATTGTATGCAACATTATATCTTTATAATTCAGATCTACTTGTATGATAGTCTAGTCATTATGCATGAGCATTCAATGTTCTTTAAAACAAGGTTTAGAGGAATTTAGTTTTAGTACATGCTGTTCTCTTACACATGGACACACACCCATGTGAACATGCACATGCAAATACATACTTTCAGGGCGAGAGAGGTTTAAGACTGAAAACTTTTTTTAACTTAAAACTTATTTGGTTTAAGACTTAAAGAGTTTAAGCCAGATTTATCTGGGGTGGTGAGTATTTCTTACATCTAAGGGATAAATATTTTCTCCTATTTTAACAACATCTCTTGCCTTTGATTTTCTCACACATGTTGTATTTAACTAATAGAGTACAAATACCAAAACAATGGAATATCCAGGATTAACTCAGCAAATGCCATTAGGTTTTGTGCAGGCATAGTATAGAAATGGCATAAAAAACTTTGAATTCTTAAGGATCATTTCCAGTGATTCATTTTCAAAACGAAGGGATTTTTAATACTTGAAAAATTCAATATATTTCATAGACTCATTACATTTTGTACAGTTCTGAAATAATGCCAATTTTGCAACTTAATTTGTTAAAATGATAATAAACGAGAAGGCTGTCACTTGACAGAGAAAAACTAGCTCTTTTTTCTGTTATCTGTTTTGCTGTAAGGTTAATTCTTTATATTTTATATTTAAATTAATTCGGATTTCTTTCATAATAGGGGGCTTACTATATTACAGAATTAGTAAAGAAATGGGCAAAAAAGGCAGGAAGAGAATGAGGGGGAGGGGAGAGGGTAGGAAGAGATCAATTAAATAATTTTTTTGTCAAAAATCAGATATGCACATATTTTAGTTTGGAGAGCATATGCTGCTCTTGATGTGGATCCAAAACCAAGGCAGTGCATTGAACAAAATAAAACCAGCTCTGTAATTATTAGCAGAGACATATTCGTGAGGGCCATTTCCTGTAGAAAATGCCACTTTTATTTTCTTTCCTGTATCCCATTCAAATCCCCTTAGCAGAGAAGAGAAGGGAGAGACAAAGTTACAGCATGCGTTTAAGTAATAAGCCATGACCGACATCGGATTTTTCGCCAATTACCACGCGCCTCAGAAAGTCCTGGAGTCCTGTGGCCTGCCAGACCAGCTGGAGGTCTTCTCCCGTTGTATTGGTCACGTTCACAAGTTTCAAGGAAAGCATGAAAGCAAGCCAAATTTGCCAGTGGACACAACCTTTAATCCCTTTTTGGCCTGGGTCTACGCAAAAAAAATCTGAATTAAGCATGAAGGTATCAGGGACAGAAAAAGCAATGAGTGAAGTGCCAAGACATAATCTGCCACACTAGACGACAAAATAATTCAGGCTCCATGAGCAGGTTGCGCATAGACTTTATAACCACAGGAATGAACAAAGTACAAGATGACAGAGAGGAATAAAGCTTGCAGTATTTGTCTATAAAGCCATAGAAAAGATATGGGGGATGATGGCAGAAGAAAGGTGATGGTTCAATCTTGATTTGAGAACTAATGGCCTTCTCACTTTTGGGGATATCTTTTGCACCAGAGCTAAAGAAAGAGAGGGAGACATGACTAGCTTAGCAGAGAATAAAAGGAAAATTAGTTACTTGGGCAAATATTTGTAGCGTAGGGACAAGGTAAAAAGACAACAAGAAAGTCACTATTCACTAAAATAAGAATAAAGCCATTTGGCAAACCTGGGACAGACAAATTATGGTTTTGGTATTGCAAATCTGTGCTTATATCAGTAACTGGAAGACCATTTTCAGGCTCTTAAGACTCATCATACAACTGAAGTAGGAGGAGCAAGACTTCTCATGAAAAGCCAGACGATCTTTCGTGTTTGTTCCTTTGTAGGGGCACATGAACTCATGAGTCTGCACAGCGTTACCAGGAACACTAAGAAATTCCAGAATCAGACACCTACAGGAACTTATTTGACGCTGTGCCTCCCCATCACCATGCCATCATCATGCCGTCTGTGATGCCTGCATGCCATTGATGTGGCCCTCATCCCCTCAGTGGTCTGCAAAACACCAAGGAGAAAATCAGCTCTTCCATATAACCTCCAGGTTCACAATTCAAAACCCCTCCCAGTAGGGTAAGTGGAGAGATGCATTCAACTGTTCAGGTACATTCGCTTCATGCATCTTGGCCCCAACGAGAAAAAAAGATCCAAACCCCCAGAAGAGCCATAAGCATTTTTATCTGTGTGATGGTTTGATCCACAGGGCTCTACAGAGCCCAGAAAGATCCCTGCTAAGTCTGAGATTATATTTATGTCAGTACAGGAGAGCTCTTTCACTGATAAAAACTCTCTAAAGGAATCAAAATAAGAAAACAGCACTTTTGCTACATTCAAATTGCCCCAGAAATATGGCAAACAGCTCTTAAAAAGGTAAAGATTTAAAAATTGCCACCAAACCTGTTTTCACACTTTCTAAGCTGCAATTTAATATTATTTACATTAGGGAAAACCCCCACAGCCCTAGTAGGCTCAGGGGGACACTGCATTAGTCATGGTGCAAATACATACAAAGACATGACCCCTGCCCCAGAGAACTTTTTATCAGCCCCTAATTAACCTCTTCCTGATCCTTGAAGGCAGAATAATCAATGGGTCTCTATTCTGACTTTAAATTCATTCAGCTGGGGGAGGAGGAGGCAGACCTATGGAAAAATTATTTGTAAAAATATGACTTCTAAATTACCTTCTATGTGGGACAGCACTCTAACAAACAATACTAGGTCTGCCAAGTCACTCCTGCTCTAAATAACCAACTCTCCTTGTACAGCATCTGCTGTCTGAAAGGGCTTTCATTTGGTTTTACTATTATGAATAGTCAAGAATTCAGTATCACATGAATGAGAAGCTTCTAGAAAACTTATATGTGCTTCATTGCGCCTTGATGAATGGCTGACTGTTGCATTGTTACAAAATATACTAATATACTAGAAAAATCTAACTTTATTGTGATTAACCCACGCACACAGGCTTGAACAGGAATATTCTGCACCCTGAAGAAAATGTCTGTTGACATACTGGCTAAAAAAGCTGGGATTTTCAAAAGGCCCATTGACTCCCAGTGCAAATTCAACTCTTAACGAACCTTAGGCACAGCTGAACATCAAAATTTCAAACTCATCTCTGTACAAATAGTGTATCTAAATCCAAATTGAATGGGTAGAACCCCCCTACGGCAGTTTAACCCATAACGCCTTCCTCTACTCTCTGTTATATCTAAGGATTGCTTTTGTTTGAGGAAAGGAGGCAAGAAAACACTCCTTACGAGCACTCTCAGCGGTTCGGCGGGAAGACAGAGCCGGCTGCATGCATTGCCGGATGAGTACTTTGGAAGCTTAGCACAGGAGAAATAGGATGACATTAAGGGCAGTGACTGGGTAAGTATAAGAGCAGGTATGAAAAGAGAGAGGTGATGTAATTAAGGGATGAAGTGAAGTAGTGGTGCCCAATGGATTTTAGATAATAGATGTCATTAAGGGTGATTCAGAAGATTGAATTGTACAACACAAATCAGTGTGGAAGCTGTGGAACAAACCAAGTAGAGAGAAGCATCACTTCTCTACTTACGGTAGAGAAGTGTTGGTGTGCTTTGTGCACTGCCATCTCTAAAAGGGACTGAGCTAACAAGAGAGATGATTAGTTTTCTAGGGGCAGAGGTTAAGGATGTTAGCGAGAGGGTTGATATGTTATAGTCAAGAGAACTGGGAATGAATCCTGTATTTGTGCATGTGGAAATTAAATGATAACAGAAAGGCGGCGAGAGATGTTTCAAAAGAGGTTAGGACTTGAAAGGAGAGAAAACTACATTTTTGGTACTGTGCTAGTTCTTCATAAAAATTCCTAAATAAATCTTGGCAAACTTGCCCATGCAAATGGCTTTTTGGCTGGCACCATTTGCAAATGTTAGATTAAGACAGTGAAATCTAACTGGCTACGGCTTTGACTTACAGCAGAATATTGCAGAGAAAGCTGGGGGACACAGGGACAGACAGCACATTACACAATTTTGAGGCCAATCTCATTTTATAGAGCACCTTTGTACTCCAGGCTAAATAAAATGGGTTACAAGCAGTGTGTCAGGCATCAGCAGGGAAGTCGGTGGCAGCCCACGACAGCTATCGTGTGCTCAGCAATGTGTGTTATATCATGGACATCAACATAATTTATAAGAGCAAGGTAATTGTTGGCTAGAAAACTGCAATAATCGCCTTCCTTTTCTGAGAAGGTTTTATTGTCTCCAGCATCTGTTGTCTGAGACTGGGGCCAAAGCTTCCACTTGCCTCTCTTCTTGAATCTGCAATGCCTTAGCACAGCCACCGAGGTTATTGGGCCTCTGAAGGTAGTAGAGCAGGTACAGATGCTGAAAACCTCCCACTCCATTACGTATGCTGATCTTCTACTGACGTCGCCCTTCAAAGCATGCCATTAGCACCAAATGTGGCTACCAGCTGTGCAGCTGCAGCCCAGGACCAGGCGGTGCTTCCCAGTGCTACACAGCAGCTCTCAGCACAGAGCCAAGGAACACGGTGGAGAAGCAGAATAGTTTCTGTGTAGTCTCAGGCATAAGACATGACTCGAATATATCCGTAAGGAGCAATAGGATGCTCTACCACAGAATCATCATAGAATGGTTTAGGTTGGAAGGAACCTTAAAGATCATTGAGTTCCAACTCCACTGCCATGGGCAGGGACACCTCCCACTAGACCAGGTTGCTCGAAGCCCCATCCAGCCTGGCCTTGAACACTTCCAGGGATGGGGCATCCACAGCTTCCCTGGGAAATTTGTTCCAGTGTCTCACCACCCTCAGCGTGAAAATTTTTTTCCTAATATCTAATCTAAATCTCCCCTCGTCCAGTTTGAAGCCATTAGCCCTTGTCCTACCACTACATGCTCTTGTAAAAAGTCCCTCTCCAACTTTCTTGTAGGCCCCCTTCATATACTGGAAGGGTGCTGTAAGGTAAGTAGCTCAATGAATCAAAGAAATTTTAAGCATTTTAAATCAGCTGATGAGCCAACTTGGTAATCTGAGTTCTGAATAGAGAGTCATTTCTTAGCTTGTCATCCACTTCTGTCCTCTCCTTCAACAGGAAAAGCTACAAAGACAAAACTACAGGTTGTCCATTTGCTTCTCTTGTGATCCTCTTTGCCAGCCAAGCAGGACTCCCGTGAAGAGACGTTTTAGTCCTCTGCTGCAACTACATAGCCTGTATAGGAACTATGTAGACTATATATGAACTCACAGAGCAGAAAGGAAAAAGAAAGTTTGAGAAAAGTCAGAAGTCAGAATTTAACACCAGAGACAAGAATACTTTGTTTACCAAAGCATGGAAAAAGAGGAAAAAGGTAGCCCAGCTGGAAAATGCAACACTGAAACCACTGAGAGAAATAATGTGGTGTAAAAGCAGGCAAAAAGAGAAGACAATGAAAAGTAATAAAAGCTTTAAATCTTGCTTTGATCTTTAATGCAGGCTAAAGATGCTGTGGAACAAAATAAAAGGGTTCTAGAGGGGGGGAAAAAAGGTCAAGAATAGCTTTTAAGGATAAAGTCATACCGGGATGCAAATCTAAAGGTGAACGTGAACACCGGGACTGGAAACACTCAGAGTCTAATACTCCATTTGGATCCACATTTTGCACGTGTGTTAAGACCTTTAGTGGTTAACTGAATTTTGGGGTCAGCATGATGTTGTAGTTGTGATCCAATACTGTAGTTTTAATCTAGGAAAGCTAAACACAAGACTTTATGGAAGCATAGTAATGCTCAATAATTAAAAATCAGATTAAAAGAAAACAGTTATTTTAAGCAACGTTAAGAACCGAGAAGTATGTTTGAGGGTACATGTGTTGCAAATTCTGAAGAGGGAAGAAACAGCTAAGATTTTTCTTGACGTTCATTTCTATTTTTTCAACCAGATCCCCTCAGCTTTCTTAGGCCATTCTCTTTATAAAATAAGGAGATGTAGCTAGGATTCAGCAACCGTAACTGTTAAAATATTTTATTTTCTCACATTTATTTATAGGGAAGGAATAACCCCAAATGCAAACATGTGTTTGGATTTCAGTGAAAATATGGTAACCTAGTAGAGATAAATGAGAACTATTAAGGAAAAACACGGAGAAAGGAGGAATGTGATGAAACATGGTTGTTAAATCTGATCCTAAGTGAAGGCCTATGGAATTCAGGATGTTTGGGCAAAGATCCATATAGAACAAAAGAAGCAGATATGTTTAAAAATGATGATAATAATTTGGTAAAGGAAGGAACTGGAAGTTATATATAAAAATAAGCACACAGAAATACAAAAAATCAAATTACGGAGATGAGTCTGACAAATAGCAGCGTTACTGCAGATGACCACAGCGCAGGCAGAAGGTACCAAGGAAAACAACAGCCCTCCTGACGCATCCGCTTCCCAACCGCAGGGCTCTCCGCCAGCACCACAGCACGCCCTGCCGTCCCCAAAGATTTCGGTGGATGAAGGAGGGAGGTGTCTGTTCCCTACCGATGGGGAGGGGGCTGCGGGGGTGCCCTGCCTCTGCCAGTGCTCAGCCTTGGGGCGCATCGCTGCCATTACGGTTTCATGCCCAGCCCGAGCACGATGCTTCTTCCCTTTCAGCCTGGACCCGCAGCTATTCCTCACACACGCAACAAACAGAACACATTTACCTTAAAACAGCCAACCAGCCGTAATTTAATCTGTCATTTCCTTCACCAGAAATGATCTTTATTTCGCTGGCATCCAGATAATGTCAATGAAATGGAAAACACCCCGTCTGGAAGTTACCACACAGAGCAAAACCGAGAGAAAGACATTAGCAGAGGAAGGTTGTCTACCTTTTTATGGGCAGATGAAACTTTACTGATTATGCTGGATATTCTGTGTTCAACTAGTCCACAGTTGACCAAATTTTGATTACAGAGGTGTTGTTTATATTGTCGCCACAATACCGAGTGCAAAAATGAGATGAAATATATTTTGACTGGTTTATAAAAAACAATCTGACATAAAGTAATATTCATCTTTGATGAATCCAATATTCTTAGGGAATGATATTAGGCAGTATCTATTATATCTTTCATTGTGTTCCCATCTGCCCTTTTCAGGAGCTAAATTATGTGCATTAGTACGTAAATGGGCTAATGCCTGTCTGTATTTAGAGGACTGCACGCCGTGAATATATTCTCTGCTTCAAGAAGTAATTGGTAATTACAATGGTCATTTAGGCAATCACTGTCTCTGGTAGATTCATGTCATTCTTAAAAATAACTAGCTCTTAACCTTTGACAGAATTCTACAGAAACTGTTCATCATCGCCCACGCTTTGATTAATTTCACACATACACAAACCTGTATCAATAAAACTGATGGTTTTACATTTGTTAACCACAGCAATTTGCCTCACTCATCAAAACAGCTTAATATCAGGTAACAGTGTGCTCCAAATCTCATTAGTTTCATTTTATAAACAGTTTTATAGTACCTTACATAGATGAGAAAACAGTGTATATGAGCTTTTGCTTTAGAAGAGTCTCTAAATGCGATGCTTTCCAGGATTTATTAGGCATACTTCTAAAATTAAAATTTCTTTAAAAAAAAAAATTAAAGCTGTTGAAAAATATAATAACACGGTGCAATAAGGGCAGCTATTTACTTAAGGTGCAGTAAGAACAATCCCAATATCAGGTATATTTTTGAATGTGCACAGCAAATGCAGAAGGAACCGGAAGATCGAGGAAGGAGAGCTGAGATGCCATATTGATGATGAAGAATTATCGAAAGAAGGGACATCGCTATTATTTTGTTGTTACTGCCTTGCTACTTTCCCATTGTTGCTGACTCTTTTGTCAGTTTATAGACTCATTACAATTAATCTGCTTTTTTTTAATCTTCTGATTTTTAATACCTTTTTTTTAAAAAAAAAAGAAAGAATGAATAACTAATAATAAAAGTAACAACAACATGATGTCATTATTCAGCTTTAAAGCTGGAGGGCAGATCTTGCTGGAGCAAAGGGAATTACAAAGAGCTTTCAAGGCTTGAAAAGATGCTTTTGCCCGATCAATTTAAGACTAGTCTAGTTTTTCCAGTTAATATAATTATGTAGAATTATATAACAGCTCACATTATTGAGGTAAATTGTACTTTATCATGACAAAAACTGCATTTTTGAAGTTAAACTGCTTTTCCATGTATGTAACGCACTAAAGTCCTTATATTGAATTACATCTTTAAACTTTTAGGGCTTTATTCTGCCCAGAATTATGCTTTGCATAAGTCCTATTTTCACAAAACACCAAGAAGAAAAGTAGCAGAGACAGGCTTTCTCACATAATTATTTAAAATCAGGGTCTGTCATCTAGGTTTTGGGGCTGAAGGTCCAGGCACACAGCGCTCGGCGGGGTGAGACGCCGGGGCGGGTGACAATCCAGCAGCACAACTTCATATACATCGCTGCGGGAAATGCTCACATACTCAGGTGGAAAATTAGAAGCGCTGGGCAGGTTAAACTTGCATGACTGACACATGCGAGGCAGATAATTACTCAAGGTCTCATTGACCTTGACAGTATTGTGCAGTAACCTTTTCATAAGGACAAACTGTGCTTCAACGGGCATTTCAATATCATGTGCACGTGTACAAACACATCTGTTTACTGCCGTTGGTGCCATGAAACCCCCCTCTTGGAGGGATACAGGGAAGTCTAACAACAACACCACACTCGCTTGTCCTTTCTGCTTTAAACTGTTCACATATTTGGTGATTTCTGTCTCTGCTTCAGCATAAATGACGTGAGTCACATTAAATAGCGTCAGGTAAACAGCGATTCGGTAGCGTAACCTCCTACCTGTATCGCTAAGCTAGCTACAAAGTACTTGTATGGTGATCGTATGCAAGAGTTTCACACTTGGTTGTTCCTACAAACGTTAAGATCCTTAAAAGAGCTCCATGTGAGAGACTCCAAGGCAACTCCTGCCTGGGCTGGAGCTGAGAAGGACATGTGCATCGATAATATATTTACTGTTTTACAAAATTCTGGATGGTGGTGCTAGAAGAGGAATGCAGATTCAGCCAACTCTATTACACCACAAGAAGGAAAGTTTCCTTTCTATTAAAAAAAAATCATATATATATACACACACGTATATCCATATCATCCATATCCTATACACACACACGCATGCCTTTTATACCTGTCAATCTCCATCACGCTAACCTTTTCACAGAAAGACCTGAACACTGACTTCCAGCAAAACAGAAGTTGCTTGGTATCAGGACATTAATGATCTTTATTTTACCAACCCAGTAAAAGTGGCCATCAGAGGATAGGAGGAAATCTAAAATGGCTTGAAATATCCAGAGACTCACCAACAGGACAAACAAGCCTGAGGAAGCCAAGTTTTCTCAGACCTATTTTGCCATCAGTACTTTGAGGGGAGTTAAGGATACAGGAAAAGAAAAAATATTCAGAAGTGATTATTCAGCCAAAAGGACTTATGCTCCTAATTGCTCATGTGCCTTTGAAAGTTCCCTACAGCTCTTTGCATTCAATTTTCTCTTATTTTGAAGATCAAAACAATGACGCAAAGTGCCCCTATTTAACTTAAGTGCTCTGACAAGACACACAGCCTATTCTGCAGCATTTCTGCTGTATGTAGCCATCAGAAAAAAAAAAAAATCACACGTTTATTACGCATACAGAGTTCTCTCTTGATTGGAAAGTGTTTTCCATATTTTGCAGGGCACCTCAGCTCTGCAGCCGAGAGCACGGCTCCTCCACGGCAGACACGGCGCCGGTACTCACGGCAAGTCGCGGCAGCGTCCCTGGCAGTTTGCACACGCCGAACCCCAGCCCACAGCCTCACCCGTGCAGGCAAGCTCCCCTTCCGAGGCCTGGAGCAGGTGGAAGGACTCTGGAAGCACCGTGCTCTTGGCCTTTTCCTGCCCAGTTTCACAAGGTTAATGAGATCTGCAGAGGAATCGCTGCTGGAGACGGGGCAACATGAGCCTTGCCGAGCATCACATCTGGAGTCCAGAGGCGTTTGCCTCCCCCATTTGCATGTGCTTCCCGCTCACTTGTACCGAGCAGCATCAGTGATTCTCTTTCCTTCGCAAAGAGCTTGAGCAAGGACTGACTGTGGCTGAAACGAAGGGGAATAAAAGGGAAGGAGATTTTAAAATGACGTCTAGTTATTTTTTAATCTCATACCTGAAATTTATAGCATCATTCTCCCCTCTGAATAAACAACTATTCTGTCCCCTCCAATTACAACACGCAAAGCTGACTGCTACATGCAATGTCAAATTTACACTGGTGCCTTTTATCAGGATTTCCTTTCATATCGCTCTCTAAGCAGTGACTTTGTAAGGAGATTAACTGCATTATATGCCACACATTAAACAAACCCACATGTATACAACACAGCTTTTAAGAGATTTCTGTTTTCCCCAGTCTGGCCTTTCCTATCTTTGAAGGTCTTGGGTTTTTAGCACCCTATCCCTCAAGCACTGGTCCACTACCACCGTCAGCAGAGAGGAGTTCCACACAGACCCAGTATCCACCTACACTGCCAGTAAATCAGGTGGAGATAGCTTTATTATTCCTATTTCATGGGGAAATTGCTGATCAGCTCTGCTTGTTATCTGAGATAAAGGCAAGAGGAAAAATAGTGGAGACTGACAATCAAGACAAGGCACGCATTTCCCAATAAAGGCATCTTCTAAAGAGAAGTTCCTTTAGTAAGTTCATTTAATTTTTTCTTAATACTTGCTCTAACTTTTTTAAGAAGCTTTTCTCTCACTGATTTCTAACAGTTTACGAAACCCAAACCAAACAAAAACAAACCACAACTCTCCCAAACAGTGTGCACCCCACAACACTACCCTCGGCAACTTCTCATTCGTTCAGTGACATAAATTGGGTCAAACATAGATGTTTTCCAATGGACTATCTACAGGTAGTTCCTGTAAGCACCATCTTCCATGAAACTACTCAGAGCAGCAATTTTTTACTGAAATAGATCCACAGGGCTGTCATCCTGATATTAGCGTATTCGGGATGCGGGTGTGCTGTTCCTTCCTGGTACCGGGTAGCAACACCCAACAAGAGATAACCTGGGTGGATGCAGAGCCAGTTCTTCACCTTCAGGTTGCACACTGCTTTCTTTGCTTTCCAAGGACTGAGTTGATTCCCTGTATTAGATTATTCCATTTCGTGTTTTCTGCTCACATACTTATAGCACTTTCATCTCCCAGCCCAGGCAGGTCAGGGATGCTGGAGGGACCAGCTCCCGCTGCCAATCCCTCCCTGCCTTCCCTTTGCCTTCTTGCAAGACTGTGAAATGTCTTTTCTCTCAGCTTCATTTGTTACCTATCCCATCTCTTCCAGCACCTGTACTGCTTTTCCCAATTCCCATTGCTCTCTGGCACATTCTTTTCCTCGACTTTCTGTCAACACCCCTAGCATCCCTGAAAGCTTCAGTTTTTTAATTCTCTACCTATCAAAGCTACCAAAACAAGGCTCTAGAGAATGACTGACCTTGTCATACGGGTCTGAAAAAAGAGGGGGGTTTTTAAAATAGTATTATTACTGATTCAGCTAATGGGACACAGATCAAATATGCATCTCTTTTTGTAGGGGCTGAAATAATTTAAATGCATGATGCAATTGTCCTTTTCCTGTGCAAATAAGAAACCTGCATTCAAGCAACTCCATGTTCAGCTGTTTTTCCAGATGGAAAGATGGAAAAAATCAGAATATCCATTCACTCTCTGAAGAGGAAGCAACCAGTCTTTACACAACATAAATTAGCTTATCCTGATCTAATATATTATATTTAACATAGAAGCTGATCCAAGATTTTGGCTTCATACAGATGAAAGGCAGGCTGCTCGTATATTGCTGAGCCAATCCTACTTAACTACAACTAGGAATGTGTACATGAAAACTATTTCTATATGAACAAAATTAAGAGAAATAAAAAACTGAAAAGTCCGAATGCAGTCATCAGCCAAACTTTTCTTCAAATGGACACTATCCAGGTACCAAAATGATGGAAAAGCATCATACACATGGCCTGAAAAGTTATTGAAGTGACAGCCTCACAGTGTTCATATAACCAGATATATCAATGTTTCTTCCTCCAGTATCCCCCTCTCTCATGATGCCAACTTCTGCCATTACAGATTTTTCTTTGCCAGACACTGTACTGTTTTGGGAACTAATTCTTTTTCCCCATAAACTTTTTCTCATCCTGGACACTCAATTCTCCCCTGTCCCTGTGACTGTAACAGCAGAAAGCAGTTGATAACTGTGTACCATCTGTACCATCCTTCTCCTGTCCTAAGCTGTACCAACCACCAATCGCTCTGGCTTAGAGAAACCTAATGGGCAATTAGAAAACAGAAACTAAGTAACTTGGGTGGTCATTTAGGAAATGTGTTATTTTCTGTACGGAAACCACCACCATGCAAGTATCACAGGTCTCAAATCAAACTAGTACATGCTTCTTTCTAGGGCTATTTATCCAAAAAATAACTTTGGTGATGTAAACACAAGGTGTGACTTTGAAGAACACATAGATACCCACAGTAGAAGCTTGGGCACTTAATTGTCATGATCACTCAATACTACTGAAGTGATGATGTGGTCCAAGTGTATAAACAAATAGTACCATGACCAAATTCAAGAGCAATAACAACAAGGGAGACCAAATGTCTTTGTTCCAGCCCATCCAAGAGGAAGCTGCTGAGCACTGAGATAGGACTTTGTTGCACCTGTCTCTCAACTGACAACTTTGTTAGATGAAATAGTTTCACTGCAAAAACACACTACCTTAGTACCACTACCAGAGGACCAGCTTCAACCACAAAGCCTGCTAGACTGGGTACAAACAGAATGGTACCTTTGATGAGCAGCTCACCTGGATTTTCCATCTTGTTAAAAAAATATCAACAGAATTGATTTTAGAATCATTTATCAGAAGCAACCCATGTAGGTCTGGGCTTTAGACACACAAATGATGGAATATTGGTACCTGGCGGTTCCTTGGAAGAGACGAATGAAATGAAAATTTCCCAAAGTTACTAGAGCAGTTCTTTAAGAGAACTGGGCGGGGAGAAAACCACACACATACATGTTTATCTGAGTGTATATATATGTGTGTGTATATATATACACACACAGAGGAAGAGATTTGATTTGCCTTCCAACCTGAATTATCCTATGATCCACAGTGTCTCAAAGGCAGGATGATGATCCCTCCTTAGAACACAGTATTTCAGAGTGTACCATTTGACCTCTCAGAGGGATGGGAATGGGGGACTCATCCAGAGTGGAGCAGAGATCACATATCTCCAGCAAGGAGGAGCACGCAAAACCCCCTGAAAGCAGTAAAACCCCCTCATTACCCAAACATCCACATCACACTGAGGTCCCTAGGAGCAGAAGCAAGGGATCGGCTCAGCCAGGACCAGCCGCAGAGGCAGCGACGAAGCCTGTGAGCTCCTCCTCGCCTGCTGCAGCCCACGGAGGGTTTCTGCATCCTCCTCCACGGTCCCCACGCGCAGAGTGAGTACTGCTGTAGGTGACTTCACCAAGTTGCTTTGCTTTATTCGTGTTTACACATCCAGGTATGCCTACATGTATACTGACACAGGGCCACATATTTCTGTTATTTTCATTTGTTGCAACATTGCGTACACGGTAAATACATCCGTCCTGCTGCAGTAAATCATCATTTTACAGTGAATATATACCTAGATTACTACTGTAATGCTGATGTATTGAACCATTAGTATAAAAAAGCAAGCAGGTGATAAAAATGATGCAAAGACTCCCATAAAGTGAGAAACAAAACCCAAACTACTGTAGCAAACATTAGCACTGAGATAAGTAAATTAGTGATTATTCTGGAGATAAATTAGTGGGTAGATAGGAGTTCGTAAAGTGTATGTTGCTGGTTCTATCTTTTTCAGTTGGGAACTGTGAGCTGCATCTTCCAAAAATCTATGTAGCATCAGTGCAATAATATGGATGGATATTTAAGACTAGGCTATGACCATGACTCTAAGACAATTGCCTTCCATAGAAGTCAGCGCACCAGCAAATTTCATCCTTATTAACTTTGCTGCTTTTATACATCGCACTAATTAAAAAACCTACCATAAAAGTTGCTCTCAGATACTCTGCATAGAGTAAATATGCTGTGGGAATCCAGTATAACTGCAAATTTGCCTCTAACTAGAAAACAGTCAGTGACCCTGAAGAGATCAATTTTTAGGCAGCAATACAAGGTATCCATGGAACAGAGAGATTAACTCTTCTCAGCATTTCAAGACTCCCAGTGAAATCAAATCTTCAGAGAAAACATACATCCGGAGTGGCTTTCGAATCCAGACCTAATATATGGAGAAACTTTCAAAGCAGGTCATTTATTTGACATAATTGTGCGAACATCCCTTTAAGCTGTGCAAACCAGAAAGATCATTTCAAAATATTAACTTATTTCTTGCTATCAACAACAATGCAATTAATTCCCCTCAATAAAGATTGTTTTCGCAAAAGAGCAATAAGGTGCCTCTGCAGGGGGCATCATTATCATTAAATAATCACACCCCAGGAGACGTGAGGCACTCTGCTGCACCATGTACATTTTAGCACTCCAGAGTATGATTAGTTTGCGTTAACCACACCCCAGCATAGCTAATTGGGAAAAGACCTCTATAAACCGAGGAGATTTCTCTATTTATTTTCTTATATTTTTGGAACAGACAGTGAAACCGGGACGTTTCTCGCCAGTCCCATGGCAAAGCTGGCCAGGCCTGACCCAGCCAGGCAACATCTTCCTACGGCTGCCATCGAGGCAGAAGGAGCCTGTAACGCCAACTTGCCGTGGTAATGCATGTTAATATCTGCATCCTCGAAAAATTATGTGAGCGAATCCCCATGCATAACAAGGAGTTATGACTTTGGGATGCTATGTTTTTCTATAAAAACCAAAACAAGCCCAGCTGTCCTGCGCATATACACACGAAAACAGACACAATATTTTAATGGAATTGCTGCTTCTGATCTGCTGGGTGGTTTATGTCACTTTGGACAGTGCTGTGATATATGGCAAACTTTTGGAAAGGAATGGATTTTTAAAAAAATGTATACTTTCAGAACATAGATAATTGCTTTGCACAGTGCCGTAGATGTCCTGAGGACTTGGTGGTTGTTTTTTTTCTGTTTTAAAGCAGTAGTCTTTATCACAGAACACATCCTGGAAATTAGATAATCCCATTGTGAATGGAAATTATGACGATTATACTCTAGATCTGTCAAATTTCCCTTGCTGAAAAGAACATGGAAGAAAATGCTGGAAGAATCATGGGTTTGTACACAATTTGATTGTGAATAAAGCAGAAACCAGCTCATCATTCTGGAGGTGAAATTCAAGCCTGCTTTGACAGCCACATGCGTGACTTCAACGGCAACCACATAGGCACAAGATCAGCACTGTGTATCTAGAACTGTGTGCGAGGGTAAAGAAGCTCAATAACTATCCCAGTGTGGGTCAAGCCTCACTGCTGGAGACCTACCAGCCCTTTTCTGGGATACTACGTGCCCCCTATTAGTTTCTGCAGATGTAAAGGAAAGGGGGGGACTGCAAGGGAATGGTACCTCTTCAAGGAGATGTCCCCCTTGGGTGCTGAGGGCACATGTCCAGGACAAGGCCACACAACCAGTGACAAAGAAGACACCACTGTCAATTGAAGACAGTGAGAAACTGTGACCACAAGAAGTCTTTAGTACACGCGAGTCCTCCAAGGGTAGGGTATGACTGGTAGACCTGTGTGGAGGAGACTAGTGAGCGGCATTAGTTGCTTGTATTACTAGCTTTGACAATCTTTATATTTGGTGCTGTCAGCTATTTCTTCTCATTAGTTTAAAGAAGAGACTCAAAATTTTCTGTACAATGTATAGGCTAGATGCACGAAGTCTTACCCAAGTACCCTTGTTCCTCCTCAGCAGCCAAGAATTTCACTGGGTGCGGGAGTGTCATTAAAGCTGAATTAGCAAAGCTTCTCCCGTTTACTGATCAGACCAAGTTGAACAGTGGTCATTCAAGAGAATAAAACAAAAATGAGAGAGGAATTAGAGATACAGGAATTCAAACAAAGCAAACAATTACCATATGCATGAGCAAGCAATATACTTTTTGTTAACACAGGTTATTTTATAATCAATATTTAAACTAATTTATCAGTAAGCGTAACTGGTACTTCATGACTATGTATGTGTAGCCAGTAAGCTATAGATTTATAAATATGAGGGTTATCATGACTTCAGTGTAGCAAGGCACAGCCCGTTTTAAAATTGAAATTGTCAGATTTTATCAGTTATCTCCTTCCACAGGATAATGTAACTTTACAATTACTTAGCTCATAAAGAACTAATTTCATTCAGCTTCCAATAAATATTTTCAAAATAGGAGTCTATGGCAAGATTTCTTGAGTGGTCGAATCATGAACAATAATGGCCATGCAGACTTTGAAGGAAAGCCTTGATAATGAGATTAATACCTGCAGGCTTCCCACACAAAGGATTTAGTTTTATAAGCAATTAATAATAACCTCTTTTTTTTATTTTTTGTGTATTACAAAAGAAAATAAGTTATTGATTTCAACTGCAAAAATAACTATTTGCATAACATTGTTGATTCTATGTTCTACTAGCACAATCAGAATTAATTGGAGCAAAATATTTTATTATTTTTAAATGGGTAAAGATTTTATATATATTAGCATTTGTATCTGATTAGAACAGTCTGTTTACCAGCACTATTAGGAACACAGATCAGATTACCATATTCAATCCACGCTATGGCATAAAGACTTCCTGTTGGCACCTCTGTACGGACTTGTGAGTAGACCTTTGAAAGGTCTAAACTTTAAACATGATGAGTATTAGCAACTATCACTTAGCTCTTATTACATTCTAGATACCATGTTCTTAATTAAACATTAAGAGTGAAACAGTGGACAGTCAGTGATGTAGGGGAATTTTGCTACTTATTTCCGTTTTCTTTACCTGCTAAACCCCGTTCTTCCCTCCATGTTTGTATGTGGGAGGAAGTTCACCTGGCAGAAGGTCAGTCAGATCACCTAAGTTTAGTCTATGTAAATGGCCAATGGAGGAAGATCACTTGCCTTTAGATGGTGCTTCTGCTCTGGGGAGGGAAGCAAGTCAGATGTCTGCAAGTTAGACAACCTGGATACGCTCTTCACCTGCAATAGGACAAAGCCAGAATTCTGTGATGAAATAAAAATAATTCACACCATACTTCCTCCTTCTCAATTCAGTATGATTCTAAACAGATCACATTTGCTATGAAACCAAATATAAACTTCATCTTTAAATTGTATGCATTATTATCTTACCTGTTTTGTGAGAACGGCTTTTCTGTGAGTATAATGGTTTCAAACGTAAAACTAAGGCAACCTAGTGATACCACTTTTAAGTTGATGAACTAGTCATGCAATATACTGCGCTCGTTTAAAAATTTATATTCATACTCAGGCCTTCAGTCTGAGTAAACACCGAATCCTTTCTGGTTCCAGACTGAAAGACTTTTTTTCAGTAGCTTATTTTCTAAATGAATTCATCATGAACCAAATGACTGACATCAGACTGGGCGAGAGCTTTGGTAGCATCTATGCTCATCCGATGTTTCACTCCAGCCACTGGACAGCACACGTGCGTTGCTGGGCCAGGCGTCCCCCGCGAAATACAAGCCATCTTCTACTCAGAACAGCAGCAGAAGCAGCAGGTTGCTGTAGCTGTGAGATGGGGAAAATAGTAGTATATTAGATGAAGAAATGGATCACTCTATGTGCAGAGTAACGATTCACAGATCTGAGAATAAAAAAAACCAGACTATTGCCAGGACGGGACTTGGTCCCCCTGCGGTTTGGTGTTCCCGGTCAGCAGTGATCTCCAGCAGCAGCACTTTCCAGGATCTCTCTTCTCTACCCAGAGACTTATTTTTTCAAGGACACAAACTGCTTTATTTTTTGACCCAGCCCTCCCCTGCTGAGTTTGGTTGGGATTGGCTTCTTGAATAAAAAGCTTCTGGTGAAGATTGGCAGGGACACAGACAGGCCGTTGCATCAACCCGTGCTTTCCACAGCATGTGCTCACCTTGCACTTCCCAGCTCAGTCATCATCGGAATATTTGGGTTTGGTTTTTGTCTGGCTGGGTTATGCACAAATTTTGGACTGTCACCAACTCAGAAGAGGGATCTCATCTGATCTGTTTTCTCGTGCTTTCTTTCCCTGAACGACTACCAGCTGAAATAGATGCAATCAGAGAATTAACCAGAGAATTTCCAAATTCTCCCACAGCAATTAACATAAAAATAAGAAAAAGGAGTGGGAATGAGAGAGAGCATGTGTGTGTGTTTGGGGAGATGCATGGGCATTAGGTTTTAAAGATAAATACAGTTTATGACTATTTGGTGTCCCAGTAGTTGAATGGCTCAACTCACTAATAGGAGAAAGCATTTTAAAAACTCAGAAAACTATAGCAGGTTCTTCAGTTTCAGCTGGTTTGAATATTTGAAATCCCTGATAGGCTGGCTCGTCATCCAACATGAATAGAAACAATATGATATGGGACCAGTCCACATGCAGATTAACGACAGGCACAGAAAGCACAAAGGGGAAAAAGCAGTAAGAAATTAAAGGAAAATTCTAAATACCTAATAAATCTGAGAATTTCATAAACATTCCACACAGACGAAAGAAACAAAAAATGGCAACTAAATTATGCATTCAGAATTGTATGCTTAACTGGGATACTTCACACTTGGATTTTGGTAAATGCCGCTTTTAATTCCATTGCAGATGTTCGTATTCATAACACGGACTATGATACTGGCTAAATTTGGGCAAACTGCTTTTTTACATATACTACAAATAGCATATGCCAACAAAACAGGCTGGAATTGAAAAGTAGAGAATGTAAACTGGACTGTGAAGGAGGAAAAGGAGAATAGATGAAAATCATTTTTAGAAACACCGGTTCTTGGAAAAATCACTATTAGCGAATTATCAGTTGCATCTTCAAATAATAAGACTTTTAATCAATATGCAAAAAAAATCAATTGCATCTCACATTTTTTATCCTTCTTTCTTTTGCCCTCATATTTTATGTACAGTAACTCACATTTCTCAGCCCACTGTGTAGCTATGAACTGAAATCAAACATTCAGACAGTAAATGAAGCTGCAGTTTGTATTTATAATGCTCCTATAACTATGTATAATATATTATACAATCTCAATCTCTGTTAAAAAAAAGAGGCAGTTCAATAGAAAGAGATCATTTTATTAAAAAATCATGAATGCAACTGCACTCATTCAACCTTAGAAATGTTTTGATGGCTTTTCAGCACTGCAATATATTTAGATGGGAATATGTCATTAATATAAACAGCAGAATAGAAACTATTAAACTAACCACAATTTAAAACTGAGCAAACCTGAGTATTTGATTAAGTTTTTGTACATTCTGTACACTTGAACAGGTAACATAGAGCATAATATTTTTGTCTGATTTTTAATTTGTTAGAAGTATTACACTTGAAAAGCTAAATTTTCAGTAGTTTGTATTTAGAAATTAGAATTCTTGTCCTGTAGGAGCTTCTTTAGTCTGATTTTCCTAGCTATATTCTGAATTTCAAGCGAAGTCTAAGACAAAAAACAGTAACGAAGCATGCTACAGGAACCATCTCCTTTGTTACAAAGCAACAGTAAATGTTCTGAGTTTGAGTCAGTGGACGTTTGGTAACTTCCAGTGACAAAGATAAAATCCAATCCCATATATATTTAATGGATACAAAATTTTCTAGAAGATTTGCAAACAAAACACTATGGCTACAAAGGTCATACATTAATACGCAGTTTAGCCTTTAATAGATGTGTTTATTTTTCTAGACTGAATAATTAGCCGAGCATTTTTTCCCCAGAACAATATTGCATTACACAAATGCAGGGAATTGCTTACTAAAACCAGCTTAAATTATACCTCGTATGCAGTATGTGCAATAACGCTGCTCCTATCTCTAGCATATTAGGGGTAAATTTTTTAAGCAGTGCACAGAACATAATCTTGTTATTTGCTAACTGGATTTGTGTGCTTAAGACTCACACACTGCTTTGAAAAATTACCCCTTCAGAAGATTGACCTGAGCGAGGAATGGGAGTTTTAAACCTGGATTGCAACAGAAGTTGTAACCTAGCTTGGCAGCAAAGGCTGGCTTAGCAAAATGACTTACTGGAGTTATACTACCATTTGAATGGCCAAATTAAAGAAACTAATTCTTATTCTAATCACATCCAGTGGAATTCTGATATGCTGACACCCAAAATTATGGCTCTGTCATTAGAAAGAGAATGAGTGGGAATGTTTTGAAATTTTTTCTGTAAATTATGAAATAGACAGTGGCCTAAATGGCAAGATATGACATTTTTGTTTTGTGATTATACAGATAAAAGTTTTTAGTACTAGGCTTAATTTCAAGGGTGAATTGCATCAGAGTGGATCTAATCCAAATGAAATACCTTTAAGATTCTTACTTCTTCAACTATTAGAGATCTATCATGTCTACTGCATGAAGCCTCATTTTCGTGTTAGAACAGATGGGCAAAATTGTCATTAACAGAAACTGACAACTCTAAAACTGAAATATAGATTTAGAAAGGAATCTAATGAATTAAATCAATGTTATTGCAATGAAAGCCAAAGAAATTAATAGTGATTTGTAAAGTTACCCTGTATTTTAACCTCAGCATATTTTAGTCAGTGCAATTTTAACATTCACAATACCTTTTCAGATTCATTGTTAATGTCTTACTCCATAATACGCTCTTGTCTTAATACATCATCCGCTCTCAGGAGAGTCGAGGACTTTGGGTTCCATTCAACCACACCAGTCTGTGAGATGCTGAGAAAGATGACAAATCCAAATTTATTTGCATTTCCCCCTGTCCTGCAGCACAGAGGCTGTGGCACTACAGTGTTTCATGCACTTCTAGAGCAGACTCCTATGTTTACACATTTCTAATCAAAATTACTTGCAAGGATGGAGTGGCTCAAAACTCACTTCTAGTCAAGACTCATTTTTTTGTAAACGTCTTTAAAAGATGTTTGTCATTTATTTTCAGCCCTCTAGCTCCAAAAGAAAACATTTTCCAGCTAATATGTCTTGCTAGAAAAGTTTTTTTTTTATTTGCATATCTAATATAACAGCTAAGATTTTTGATAGAGAGTATATACAGCCCTGAATGAGGACGAATACCTTCACATCATCCAAGGACACTTTGTTGTGAAACTATGGAAGCTAGAAGGCAACATATCAGATGGATATAAATTAATTACCGTCGTCTTAAGAGTCAACCCAAGTTGCAAGGGGAGCACAAGCTGCACACTCAAAAGTCTTCCCAGGCTAAATGGCTGCAAACTTTACAAGCTCAGCCAGAACTGCCCTCCCCATGCTCATAAAGCTTCACAACTCCAGTTAAGGCACCTTTCTACAAGATAACTGTTTCCTGCTTAACTCTTTTTCTTTCTCAGAAAAGAAGGGCTGTTTAAAGCTTTTTTTTTTCTTGCAGACTACCAAAAATAAGCAATTTTTATATACAGCCCCCTTTACTTTTGCGTGTATGGGTAGGTAGCTGCATTTTTTAAGTAGTGTCAATGTTTATTCATATTGCAAAGATAGAAGTAAAATAAGCAAAACACACACTTGTAAAGTAAACGGCACAGCTGAAAGGCAATGCCAGAAACGGGTGCTGAAATCTCTCGCCCATCAGCCTGATGGAGAATTCAACAAGAGAAATGAGACTTGTGTCACAGGTGATATTAAAATGGATTTAACAAAAGGAAAAGAACAATGTGTGCTTGGTGTCTTTTTCAGTAACAGGAAGGTTTCAGAAGGGGAAGAAATGCAATATTTGAGCTGAATCCTTTAAACCCAATTACCTGCCATTTTTAGCTGTATTTCAAGCCACGACATCATAAAACTGTAGCTTCGCATGTCGTGTTTCAGCAACTGCTGTTTATTACATCATGCAAGACCAATAACTTATTTGATTGTACAGAAGTATTTATTCAATCATCTACTTCACCCAATAAAATGTTGACTCTATGTTTTCTCCTAACTGGTTTATATCACCTCCCAGTCCTCACTTTCTCAGCATCTCTTGGCTCCCCTTCTTTTGTAAACCCAGCCATCTTACTGCATCTCCCTTTTCACCCTCCTTCGCTAGCAGGTAAAACCCAAGGAGAAGCTCAAAGGTTTGGGCAGTTTGCATGGCGCCGGTCAGCACGGAGACGACAGGTAGGGAGAACACTCTCCTCCCCTCAGCTTGACTTTGGTCCTTGAGTCAACAGAAAGCAAAATATGTCATCTTAGTTTCTGTTGAGATCCTTAAAGAATCCCAAAATATATTCATGATACTGTGTCTGCAATTTGCTTAAGGACATAGTCTTAGGATCTTGTCCGACACGACTGAACAGTCATCAGCTGATTGACAACTCACTCACCACACACGCATGCAAAATAGGAAACAAACATCAACTGTGTTGAAAAATAAGATCTGTGGGAGAGAAAGAATCAGAAAATTATTTCCGAAGCTCAGAGACTTAATAACGAAGGCAGTGTTCAAAAGATACTTAAAGAGCATTACAGACAGAGTAAGGGTTTAAAGCGCTATTTTTAGTAATGTTCAATAAAACATGCATCTGCTATATGTTTTTGATTTTATGAGGAAGCTTTTTCTTCGTGACACTACAGCACGTTTGTCAAACTTCAGTCTAGTACAAACCATTTGACTGAAAAGTGCAACAGAGACACAAACAACTGGATCCCACCTCCAGAAACCTCTTTTTGTTTCAAAAATTTCCATTTGGATTCAGAGGCTGAGGACCAAGCCAAGTAAAAATACAGCATGCCATTGAAACGGGGATGTTTTATTAAGAGCAATCTCTTGCCAGCAATATCCGTTATTCTCCCCACATGCAGTAAACTCGCCCATACATTTTTTAAATGCAACTAACCTTTGTTTATTAAACAAATCAATCTAAAGTAGAAAGTGTGATTTTAATTGCAGTTTTGCACTTAACGAGGCAGCATGAAGGTCTAGCTGGGAATTTACCAGGCTCTTTCCCAGGGGCTAAACCCCTCAGACCCCATCAGGCTCCCCAGGTTTCCCCTCTCCCCGCGCCAGCAGAGCACCACGGTCAGTTTTTCGGTATTCAGCACACCCTTCACCTTGAGCCACTTGCTCATGCATTTGCTATGCACTATCTACATACATCGCGCCCGCCTGCACCACGGTGCCAGCCGTGGATATTCTCCCAGGCTGGGCTGCCCAGCCTTGAACTGTTGCTCATCTGGAGGCAAGTGCTCCGGCTCACGGGGTGGGTGGGGACACCCTGAGCCCCCGCAGTGGGCAGGCAGGCACGGCGGGGCTGGAGAGCCGGGAAAGGGCGTTGGGTCTTTGCGGCGGGGCCGAGTTCAGCACCGTGTGCTGCAGTGACTGCCTGCCGCAACACGTATGCCGGGCGGTGATCTATTTTGCGCCGTATGATTAGTGCCAGACTAACTGTTCAAAGGGAAGCCAATGCTACTTCACTAATTTAGTCACATACGATATTAGATCTTTGAAATATGCCTTATGTACAGCCTGCATTACCTTTTACAGACAAATACAAAAACATGGTCAACATTTGCAGTAAAATTATCATAGAAATGCCATCTGAAACCTTATTTCCTTTTACAATGTGCATTTCACAAATAACTTGTATTAAAATTATGTTTTACAGGGCAGAAATAGAAAACAAATACTCCTAGTAATTTAAACAGGCATTTGCATAACATGACTAAAAACATGTTAGAAAAAGAGTTCTGCAGCTGGAAGAGTGAGGTAAAAATACAGATACAGTGATTTTAAGGCTGAATGTAAAAACGCCTTTTAGCTGTCATAATTAGTGAATTAAAGTGTACTTTCATCAAAACCATTCTAACTAAGATTACTATTATTGTTCTTACTTACTGCTTCCTGCTTGTTAAATAGCATAATATTAGTAACAGGTAAATCACAGATTTCCAGAAATTCTCTTCACTGAAGCATCACCCAAAAATATTACCCTATTCAAGCCTTCGCCTTGCAAAACCCACTTCCTATAATGAAAAATTGTTATTTACAAAGCTACACTGTTGCTCAAAGTGTTTTAAGATTAATTGTGCCTTGTGTTTAAAAATTGGATTAACCCGTGATGCCGAGGAGTTTGCAGGAGAACACAGAGCAGAGCAATGCCCAACCCAGCATTCTTTGGGGACCCGGGAGCGCTGTGAGTGAGTGCCAGCGAGGAGGCTGCTCTCGGCACACAGGGTGACACAGAGGAAGGTGTCATTCATGACTGGGGTGAAATTATAAGTAATTAGAGCAAGATCGGCTACAAGAATAACAGGGGAAATTGAGGCAGATGCACAGGAGCTGCTAGGGCATGCGGGAGCAAGTGCCACTGGAGGAGGGAAGGAGGAAGCGATGGTCGCTCCCTGGAAGCTGAAATAAGATTATCGATATACTTCAGAGAGGCCACAGCAGATCCCAATTTAGACGAGACTGGATTAGGTATTTTAAGCCTTCTGGCACAAAAGTCTTATATGGAGGACTTCTCTGACAGTCTATAGGAACTTGCAGTCTCATTTAAAAAAAATGTGCTATTCTCTACAACACAGAGATTCTTAAATATTTAAAACCCTTCTCCATTGGTTGTTCATCAGATTGATTATGATGCATATTTCAGCAGTTTTTTTCTAAAAATGCTCATCAGAGGATCAAGAAACGAGGTGTTCTGTGTGCTCTACATTGATTCACACTATTTCATTTTAATTCCAAAATACCGAATTCAGAAAACTGCCAAGAAAACAAAGCAGGAAATGTTTGTGTTTTGCTGTATGTTGCATATGCTCTATGGTAACCAAGAACACAAAAGAAATAGATGATGCTGCATTCCTCAGCCTATCACTCACCCGCTAGCAAGCAGAGGAATAAAAACCAGTGGCACTATAACTTCCCTCAGAGTACCTGCGTGTTTTTTTTCTTCTAACTTGGTAAATAAATAAGCTCCAGGCTTCCCATGCTACTTACCTTGTTTGAGCTTCCCCATTCAAATGAAATTTAAGTATAATTTCATCCCCCAAAAATAAAGCCACACATATCTCCCAATAACTAGCCTCAAACTAGACCAGAAAGTTTTATAAACCTTTGCAAATGGGTTAAAAAGGTCTGTTTGCCTTTGCTCCTACCTTGTAAGAAAATACGGACTCGGGCAATTTTGTTTAGTTTGTACTTTCCAGGATTGGTCAAACATCTCTTATCACCATATAAATCTGACATTCATGCCACCTTTGAGGCACTCATTTCCTCCTATGTTATTTTCCCTTCTAAACTACCTTCGCAAAAGGCAGTACCGATGATCACATGAGTTTATTAGTGATATCTTGATGATTAAGAGGAAAAGAAATGTATTCTTGACACTGCACATTCTCAAATACAGTGTCATCAAAACCAAGCATTATCCCTCAGTCCAGAAACTGGCTTTAGGATATTGAGATCTATTTAGCTGGAATGCAACTCACTACAAAAGTCAATGTAGTTCCTTCCTTAGGGCTTTCTCATCCTTCCTCCCACACAAAGTAAACCTTTATAAGGGAAAAGCCTCCTAGGGATTTTCCACCCCATCCCTCCATAATTGAAAATAGATTTTAATGTATTATAATGGTTCTAACTTTATTTTTATTCTAACTGAAGACCATGGAACAAAACCAGGCTTATGTAATTCCATTAATATTAAAGGTGAATAGACAATGGTACGTCATCAACAGTCTTGAGGCTAACCAAGAATGCTTATGTTTGAGGTTACACTGCAAAAGTTAAAGCTGATTTCTGTTCAATGAAACCATTGCAGTTCTATCAATGATGAAAGCTACGATGTGAATAGTGACTTTTTTTTTTTCTACTCAGCCCATTATCTAAAACTGTTAGAAGTGTCTGTGCTTTTAGTGGACTCCAGCACAGAAGCTTTGGGAATAAAGATGTTTCTAGCAAAGCTATGAAAGGTGATCATAGGTGTTAAAATGCACTACTGAAAAAACATTTGGAAAAAGCTAATTCTCAGCCAAAGAAGAATAATTGCAAAGGAAAACCAAAGGTGAGCATCCTAGACAAGTTGTTTTCTTGCCTCTCCAGTGCATTTTAAGGACAGACAAAGGCTATTCTACAGAAGAAATACTTCACAGAAACCAAAAAAAGGCCTCAAAAATAGCTCCAGGAAGACAAAATTAACTTTCCAGTAGTATATGTCAGTTTTATGCCCCACATCTAAGCAGTTCAAATGAACTTGCACTCAGATGTTATTAGATATTGGTGCCATGGCATTTATATTTCCAAGTATGCAAAGGACACGTGCCCACTAGCAGAAGCACCAGGTCTAGAGGGCACCATTATATTCCTATTTATTTCCCCAGTTACAGCAGGCTACAAATGCATGCTATTGATTGTTATTTGTCTCACATCGCAGGCATTCAGCCCTAGAATTTTTATCTTTCATTTGTAATTTTTCTATTTTAATATCCTCTGTCACCGAGAGTGCTTCCAGTCTGATTATTCCTAGCTTGCATCCCTTCACATGAAACAGTTTCCACGCAGACATATTTGGTTCAAAACGTTAGTGACCAAAATTTCACCCAGAACTTGAGAAATGAAAAATGGAAAGACCGACTACAGCAAAGAATTTAGAAGTCCATCTCCAAGCAATAACCCTTTGGCTGTTTGCACCTCCCAACCCACAAGAAATTCAGTGGGCAAAGTCAAGACAGAGACCCCACTCATCTCTCCTCTGTGTTTGCAACACCAATTGCAGCTCTCAATTGATAAACCATTATTGATGTTAGAGATCAATGAGATTAAGCATATGCTTAACTTTAATCACATAAATAAGTCCATTTCTGAATCTGGGCAGCATTACTCATCACTGGGCAGATCTGAGCTCTTTCTGGATAATTAACACTTCATTTGTTTTGCCATGGTCAGTGGTTCTCACATATGGTATGAAGAATTACATATATTAAGAGCTAAGTTCAGAATCTAGAGTCAAGGATATTCTTATCTGGCAAAGTTTATCATATTAGGGAACAGCCTGAAGTTATTGGCATTGTTCCGTCTCTGCTTTGCTATAGCGACAGGACGCAAGTCTACAAAGAGTCAAGCAGGAGAATGAAATCTGGTCAGAGGACCTGCATGAATTAATATTTGTGTAATTAACGAAGCTGTATGAATTCCACTGTTGGATTCAGTTTTCCTTCCCATTAACATTCTTTTATACTTTCTGTATAAAAGTCTTGAACTGAACACTGAATAGTTTTTTCTTCCTCTCACAAAAAATATTATAGTTAAAGCTGTTGTGTTCCCAGAATTTAAATCAGGTAGAAATACTCTTGTGCAAAAGATCTGATCATTTCATGAGAGTTTTTTTAAAATCATAAAGTTAAGCATATTTGACACACTAGGAGAATTTAATCTAAATTTCTAATTATTCAAATACAGACTAAATGCGGCTTTACTATTTAGTATATCTTCATTAATTATCAGTGTTGAGGAATGCATTTTAAGAAGTTCAGGAAGTTTTGAAGCCACTTTTTTAGTGATACAAGAAATCTCTCAAGTTTTTGAGAGCATCGCCACGATTAAATAAACATTTCATTTTATGCTTTAATTTTAACTCAGTTGAGTCAACAAGACAGGGTGGTAAAGAAGTTTTCATGGATAAAATTATCCAAGAAGCAGCAAACACAACTGAAGAAAATACAAAAATTGCAAATACTTTTGTTTTACTCTAATTGCTTAGAAATCAACTGCTACAGGACATAAATATCTGAATTGATTTTCAGTGCTAGACACCACAATTCTGAAAGGAAAAATGATTTATTTTTTTTTAAATGGGTAAACTTCATTGAAAGCCTGCCTGCATTTTGATCCCACTGAAACAAACTTTAATGTTCTGTATTGTGGAATATAGCGCCCTGTTCATCTCCTGACCCATTTGTGTACTTCCTCATGGAAACGGGACTGTGCTATCATTTCAAGAGCCGTGTTTCACTTGTGGATTAAAATAAGAGAAATAAGTTGCCATTCACAAGAAGGGCCATATTTGCACAAGCACCTTCATCACATACTGTTAGCACCACGTAGCTTTGGATGTTTAAAGGAAGTGATCAGCAAGCAGACCACACCCCAGAAATATTTCCGCACATTAAAATACAGTCTTCTTCCTGACACAACAGACCTTGGAATTCTCAACTCTCTGGCCACAAAAATGCCTTCTTTATTAGAAATACATTAATAAAAAGTTGACTTTGCACTACCGATGTTGCCAGTAAGCTCTTACAAAACACAAGTATCAAAGAACAAAAAACCTAGCCTTCAATAGTGCATAAACTGTTTGGGAGCAAAGCCTTAGTCTGGAGTCAATCATGGCTTTAATGGCCAACATTTGCACTGATTTGCAGTTGAGAAATAGGAGGCTTCACTGAGCACATTGCACAAGAAGCTGATCTCCAGCCTAGCAATATTCATGGACCCAGTGAAACAGGAATGTGAAAAGGCACACCAACTGCAGTAGGGGAAATAAAATAGCAAAATACACCGCAAGTACATCGACTAAATGTAGGTGCGTAAGACTTTGTCAACTGTGTGTACATACCAACGTGCTCTTGCTACAACACCTCTGTAGACGATCCATCACTCAACAGAATGTGCCTCGTGTCCCATGAAGGACAACAGGCAGCAGATAAATCTGGTCTAGTCCATATGGTGTGGAAAAAGCCTTTTTCCCCAGACTAAAGATTAACGGCAATTGTCAGAAATCTTAACAGGGGCCAATGTAAAGATAATTTTAAACTTACAGAAATTCTGAAACACTTCATCATGCCTTGTCATGAAGTAATAATCACATGCAAAAGCTGCATTTACTGTTAGACAGTCTACAGGAAAAAAAAAATGAAAGAAAAAAAAAAGACAGAGGAATACACTTAAAGCTGAATTGGCTTGCGTTTCCCAGTGGTCTTGACAGCCCAACAAAGCAGCAGCAACGCCACTGCCCAATATTAAATACAATCTACAAAGACCAAAGCACACAGCCCAGAGGCAGAGCCCAGGACAATGTTTGCATTCCCTCTGAGCCGAAGCATTCCACGGGCAGGCTTCAGCCTCCCAGGAAAACACACCACAGCGCTCAGCAGCTGCCTCTAACCTCTGGTTTTCTTCCAGTCAGAACCTCTCCCTTCTTCCAACTCTTATTGCAGCCAGGGTTTCCCAGCAGCTTTCCCCCTCCTCAGTCAGTGCCTGTCTCTGAAACACTTTTCTTTGCCCTTTTTCCGCTTTGCCCTCATTTTATTCTTTTTCCTGAGTTCCTATAAAATCTTTGGATTGTTGCTTAAAAGAGCGTCAATCACCCATGATCTTTAAGAGTGTCCTTTTAGGAGATGGGGAGGAATTGTTTGGAAGGAAGGAGGACCATTGCCTGAGAAAGTATCTGGGCCATCAGGTAGTGTGGATGGGTTCCTCAGGAGTGATAGGGCTAGACACCAGGAGAAGACAGCAGAGGACCTCACCATGAGTCCCATGGCTCTCGCTCACGTCCAGGATGGGCCACAGAACCCACGAGTAGGTCAGTGAGCTCCCAGAAAAGCCCCAAGCCACGGCAGCACTAACCAAAAGGGGACAGCAGCAGGGCAGGCAGCAAGCCCAAATTCCCTCCATGCCTTGGTGGGGCAGGATGACCCATGGCATTGCTGGGCTGAACATGGCCGTGATCTCTCCCCAGAACTCCATACACACACATGTGTTTCTGAATATAAATAAATAAATACATATATATAAGAGAGAAAATTACAGTAAGAAAACACCGTCTGCTAGAGAGATTATATGAGCAGAGGAAGCATGCCAGAAGTGGTTGCTGTTTAATTTCAGCATACATACTGCCTCAGGTACAAACAAAAGTCTCAGGAATCCCATTTAAAGCTCTAATCAAGCTCTTCATTCATTTTCTAATTTGTAGAGCCTGATCCTGCAATATCCAAATGAACAAGAATCAAGAAAAGAAGAGATGCAGGTCCAGGCTGTGGTCCACCTGCAACGCGCTCTTGGCACACCACAGACATCTGAGGTAGGAATTCACCCAAACTGCAGCACCACAAAGCACAGAAAGCATCTCACCAGTGAGGCTGGTGACATACAGCCACCCTGAGCAGACCAGGCAGCGGGGATGTGCTGGCCTCTGGTTTCACACAAAAGCAACTTTACTTCCCTTAGCTGCCTTTTTGTCTCCCTGCCTTTAACCTTTGGGATTATCCTTAGAGCTCAAATACTTCATTTTTTTTTTTTTTTTTTAATACGCTACCAGAAGCTCCGTGCTCAACACAGCAGTCAGCCTCGAGCTCATCCTCACTGCTATCCAAAGGAATAAAGCAGTTTGGATATACATACCTGACACTAGCTGGAAACACTGTAGCTCAGATGTCAACATAAAAATGTCTACTGGGCCACCACGGTGGTAAAACAGCTACTGAAAACAGGGTGAGTTTGTTTGCAACCAGTGTGGGACCGTCTGCTTAAGGTGTTCCCATAACACGGGCCACTGCTAACCACCTGCCCAGCTGACTTTGGAAACAGGGCTCTTGCTTTTTTTGCCCCATTGTTTTCCATCAAGCTGCTTTTAAAGGGCATTAATTGGACAAAACCCAACATACTATCAAAGTGGCCTTCCTAACAGGTGTCCTATACGCCACAAGAAGACATGTCTAGTCTTTTGAAGAGACCCCCAATATGCTTCAAATAATTCCTTCTCCATTTGTTGTTTAAAGAATGACCTCTTTTAATCACTACTGAAAAAATAAACAAGAGACCATTATATTTCATTTTGCATTTTTAAATGGATTCAGATGAAGAATCAAGAGGAAATCTTGTCACTTCTTTGTTCATATGGAAGATCTCAGACTGAAAATACCTAGTGCTCTCTTGTGATTGTCCAGCCTACAGCAATTAAGAAGATGGTCCTAGGAGATAAATAGACTTGTGATTAAGAAGGCAGTCTTAAGAGATAAATAGAACAGTGATGCTTCACCTCACTGTTCAAATGGGGGTTTCAATAAAGCAATGCCGACTTTTTGCAGAGGAATGAATTTTGCTGGCTTTGGGCTTTAGGATACCAGCCATCCAGAGAAATCTTTTGACATCAGGATGAGATCTACTATAGGTAGCACTTAATCCTTTAAGACTAAAGGATTAAGCCAGTTGACCAGGAAAAGAAATGAGATTTAACACCTGGAAAATTCAAAGCACTTCCAACTTTCTCATTCCAGGGTTACTCTCTTTCATAGTCCAGACAAGAACATTTATACAGAGTTTAGTTTCTACATTTGACAGAAAAATAAACAAATTTATATTGATCTAAAGCAGAAAGCAGAAGACCTGGTGAGGATACTGAAATATCACAAAATGGACTAACAAAAATTTAGAAGTGCAGAAGATGAGGATCTTCATAATTCAAGGATGGAGAAATGTGTGCCCAAAACCAAGGTTAGCATTCATAGGAAAGGAAATAAAAAAAAAAAAGAGAAAGCATGAAAAGGGTGTGCTAGTTGTGGTGGCCACATGCAAGACTTGGGAACTGTTTACTGTTCTGCTGTGAAATAGCAGACTATCTCTGTTTATTTTGTTGCTAGCCTAGTTGTGCCCTATGAAATCTCCCTTTCAGATGGCCCGTGCCCTTTGCTGGCCTTGTCCAGACTCACGTGTCAGTCACAAGGACCAATTACAGCAGCTACAGAGACACAGAGTGCATGAGACCTAAAATACATGTCAAATGTAACAGTAAAAAAAAAAAAGGAGTCCAAGAGAAGAAACAAAACCACCATATTTTGTCTAGGAAATAAGGTAATATTTGACCTCCTAATATGGCTTTGCTGTGTTCATGACATGAAGGTGTGGGTAGCCCTTGCTCTGGGACGGTATCCTTGCCATCAACACACAAAACATCCCGGCCTCACGTTTGTTGTCCTGGGCAGTCCTCAGATGGGCAAAGTGAGCCACAGCAAAGCACCAGCTCTGCAATACAGCAGTTACTATTATTGATTTAACTGGTTTGTTTATGCCTATGTTTAATTGGCTATGTTAATAGCATTTTATTCCACATTTCACTTGTATGTGGCTGATAGCGCAACACTTGTATGGCTGCAGTGGCATTTTCTCACCATTGCTATCTGTCATCAAGGACCAAGCCAGCACTGTAACGCTAACTGACAATCCCAAATGTTTTGTTTAATTAGGTACAATTTACACTATACTGTATAACTCCACAGCAATTGCTGATAAATCTTTTATTAAATAGGCAAAACCATGAAAAACCTTTAATCAAATAGCAAATATTTCAGTCATCTTTTAACACCAATATTTAGCATTTCTAAACATTCAAATGTAAGATTAATGAACTAAGTAAAAAAAAAACTGCTGGTGAGTTGGAAAAATCCCCTTTAAAGTTTATGCCAAGCACCATATCACGGGAAGATCAAGCAACATACCCAAGGTATTCATGCTTAGAAATATTGGCTCCATCACAGCCAAGACCGCCTTGTCTCCAAACACTGCTGGTCCATCACAAACAAGCATTGGCCCACAAGATGTTTCCAGAGAATTGTGGTCAGCAAGAGACAAGTTCATTTTACGTGCCTTTGGGCCACCCATCTCCGAACCGATCTGAAGCCCGAGCGACACATAATTCAAACAGAAAATATTAAGACATTAAACAGAACCTCTCCTAAGGGTCTGCTCCTGCCCAGGCAATGAACTCAACCCGCAGAGCTTGCAGAACCGAGTTGGTTTTGCCCAGTTCCAGATCTGCCCCAAGGGAGAGAAGTTTTGCACAAAGCAAATGCCCCACGTGGCCCCAGGCAGACTCTTCAGACCACGTACAGCTCTCCCCAACCTTACAGCCCCACCATGAACCAGAGCACTTCTTGCTGTCTAAATGCTGGACATGTTTGGCAACTTCTTGGTCCAAACCTGTTGCCTTCCAACCTCCTGTTTTGGTCTGTCTGGTCACTCTCACCCTCATTTTCCTCCTGCTGGACACTGCCTTCCACTTCCAGTCCTTTAATTTCTTCATCCCTCTTTCACAGTCATTTTTCCTCCCATTTCACCTTGTTCTCAGATTAATAATTTAAAACAGAAGTCAAAAAGCAAAAAAAAAAAAAAAATCCTAAATTAATTTGGCATCTGTTCTATTTAACTGCATGCCTGTTTAATTACCCAAATACTATTATTTTGGAAAATTTAAGTTTCTTTCTAATACAAATTTTGTAGGGAGTAACTGTTCTTCTTCCCCCCCTCCCTTTTTTTTTTTTTGACAGAGAGAGAGACAGACAGAATTTCATAGTAGAAAACTACAGAGCAGAAACCATCCAACCATATATTTTGTGCCAGGAAAATGGCACAGGAGCGTGCTACAGCTGCTTCCACAGAATGCACTCTATATAATAATCAGGATCAGCAATATTTCACAAATAGGAAAAATCTCAGGCCTCTGTACCAAACCCAACTGGCAGCCAAGCCCTGCGCTGAAGCAGCGTTCGCCACGCGAGCGCCGAGGGCAGCACACAGGCGCAGCTGGGACCCTTGCTCCCGGGAACATAGCGGGACCAGGGCAGCGATCTGCTGCAGATTGGGACTGTCACCACCACACGGCCGCTCTCCCCTTCCCCAGCAAGAGATGGGGCGCATCCACACTTGGACCTAATGATGGAGTCCCCATTTCCCACCTCGCCGGACTCTCAGTCCTCTGCGCAAGGCAGGGTCCACCCGTCCCAAGGCAGCAGCCCTGCCCACAGCTCCACAGGGCTCCCCACCGCCTGCCTCACATCAGCAGGGTAACTTTCACAGCAAACACATTAGAGAAAGTGTAAAATGTTCTCAGGACAAGGTTTTCCGTGGTGCTTGGAAGTGTCTCTGTACGTTCAGAGGACTTGCTGGGGAATTTAAAAGGTCAGGTTCAGCACAGGAGGGCAGACAAGGTTTTCGGAGTGGTGGTAAAGTCAGGAGAGAGGCACAAAAACCACTCACTGGCTTTTTGAAAATCATAGGGAGAAAAACCAGAAAGGGACAAGATCATGGAGAATGCTAAAAAGAGAGTCTTTTCCAATTGCCTGCAAAAGGCGAGAAAGCAGATGAAGATTTTTGAGAACAACCACCACACATACATGCACATACATACCGTCATCTCTAGATCCCGGAGAGAAGGCAAGCTGCTGCATTGTGTAGAGATTCAAAATGTAGAAAATCAATTGTAAATCACGAGTTCTGGATTCTTTGAGATGAAGTGTAATCTGATTTACAATGTTACAAAAAGAAATTAAAGTTAATTCCAACATGATTGTGGGTATACCGCAATTTAATATAACCATGCTGTGGCCTTTAAATCTCTGCATTGCAATATGCCAACAGTCATTACTTCTTTAAGTTTCATATTTTATTTTAAACTATAAATTGGAAATATCACATAGCTTGTTATTTACATTTCAGAATTAGGATCTTTGCTTAGAAACACGGTGCTCTATGGTGTAATAAGATTATTGTGCAACTACCACACAGTTAGAGTAGTTAAAGGCACTCCACTTCACCTCATCATTTTTTCTGCTTAAATATTATGCCACATTCTGATTAATACCAGACCAATAAAATCATCTTAGCAATCTGGTTAGAGTCTTTTGTCTACCCAGATGGCCTGCAATGTTAATGTGTGACAATTTCAACAATGAACTAGGACTGTTTTATGGAACCAACATTTGTTCCACTGCTTTTTCTTCTAGGCTCAGAATTTTGACACAGATGGTACAAATTACTCAAAAAACAGAAATGTTCATTTAGAAGGCTTAAATATGTGGTTTTACTCAGGCCATCCGAATCTTTTACATTTACAATTCAGTAAATTTACTAACAACCCTGCTGTAATTAAGGTCTATAAAAATCTTCCCTTCTTTCCTGCTTGCTTTTCCCCTTACATATCTACAGCATTTCATTATGCCTCCAATTTATTAATATTTATTCCAGTTCTGAAATGTTTTTAATTTTGGAGGATTTACACTGTTCAATCTTGCATCCGATTCTTCATACCTTTCTAATTATGGGAAAGAGGGAAAAAAACATTTAATCTGTAACCACATACTAATCCCCCTAGAACCTACACATTTCTAGATCTTAAAGGAGTAGAAAAAGAAAAGATAGAACGATGTCAGCAGCTTCTGGCCAAACTGCACAGCATTTTCAGTAAAGCAGAAGATTTTCTAATCCTGACTTTCCATACAGATACTCAGAAAAGAGCACGATGTCACCGAGAAGATTTCTATAAAGCGTTAAAAAGAGAGAGAAAGAGAAATCCCAGACTAGAGACAGATGCACTTAGTTTGACCAAGTCTATAAAGGCGAGAGGTTATTGTGCAAAACTGCCACAGGACAAAGAGTTAACATAGCGCAACTGCTCGGGAGCTTTTGCTGCTACCCCAGAGAAAAGACAGCCAGCTCAGGCTATCCTCCCTCCTGTCCAGGCAGGTTCATGTTCTGCAACACCAGAGCGGCTGACGGTGCCCACGCATCTCCTCCAAGAGTGCTGGACAAGCTTTTCTTCCCATACATCCAGGCACTCCTAGACCCACAAACCATCGTGGGGGCTAACCAAAATGATTTGGCCACACATGACGGTGAGGAGGAGCAGCAGAAAGGCAGAGACCTTGCTCTGATCCAACTCCAGCCCCGTGTTCAGCCCCAGCTTGGTTTCCTTCAGTCCAGCAGTGGCTGTGGTCTGCAATAGCCCACATGATTCCAGAAAGTCTTTGGGGTTCATGGGAGAGGTTGCACTGAAATCATCCATCGGGGTCCATGGCACCCATGTGAGTCACCCCAGCAGGGTCTGCTTTCAGGGCATCCTTCCAAGTCACATCGCGACACCAGGCACGGCTCCAGAAACCTCGCGCCATTTCACAGCACTGCGATTGCTAACATTTATTTCAGTGCCTTCAGCCAATTTACCTGAACGCAGTCTTCCTTTGGCAATTAGTATACCAGTGTGTGGTTTCAGCATCATTCTGACGTTTTGGTTTCTGTCCGACTATGCCTCTGTGATGGTTTGGTTTTATTATTTAAACAAATAATTTAAACATTAAAATCAAATTAAAAAAACAACATAAAACCCCATGACTGTCCTTTTGTAGTCCTTGCAGAAAGTACAGTATACGCATGATGCTCCAATTAATTATGATATTCTATTAGATCTGCCAACAAAAAGTGCATTTTGAGTTTCTAAATGTTGTTTCCATTAGAATCAATCACTCCATGCAATTAAGCCAATAGTCTCTCACCATTTCTGCTGTTATGAGCTAAACCATCCTAAATATATTGACAGCTGTCTCCTATAAGATGACACAAATTAGGTTGAGGGGGCATAAGCCTAAATGTCACCAGTGGGAGGACATCAGTTATTCTTTCAGAAATCTACCTAATTTTCATACCCCATAAGGCATTCAGTAGACTTTCTTTGCATTGGCAGCATGCAGTAATCAATGTTTTGCATATTACAATCAATAACATGCTTAAATGTTTAAGTTTTGCATTCTTTCGCGATAAATATTGATATATTACAAACTATGTAAAACTGTTCATTGGACTTTTTCTTTGCAGCATGTACTGTATCATTCAGCAAATAAGTGAGCTAAATATTGTTTGTTACAAAACAGATGTCACATGAAATTATGCCATATGTGCTATTAAACTTTTCTTTTTTTTAACAGTGAAAACCAAGATTTAGTTTCAGAAGTGACTGTATTTGGCTTTTCAAGGATTTGGAGCATGAAAGCAACATCTCTGAAATATTTTTAAACCTGCTGCGCATCCTGTAATCCAGTTGCATAGGCAGAATCTGAGTGTTTTAAATGTAGATATCTTAAAAATAAATAAGTATTGTACACATACGATTGCAATACTGCTTCTCCACAGGTTCCACTGGTTTATCATAGAAGCAAATGAGAAATTTCTACAGTTTTCCTCTACCACTTAAATTTTAGTACTTTTATTGCATCAGTACCTTTAAATACAGTTATTTTAACTTAAAAATTAATATACGCTTTTTCATCCACCTAAAAAAAACCTGACCAGTTAATTTCTGTATAACACCTTCTGCGGATATTTTATATTGGAATCTGAGAATACTGGGTGCGTGGATTCATGGAGGTCAAGGATGGCCAATGCAGATTTGCTTCAGAGTGAAACACAAACCGACTAATTCTGCACAAGGAAAAGGAACGTGTTCTGAGGCTCAACTTTGATTGTTTTTACAAAACCATATATGTGAAAGCAGAGCAATCTATATCTCTAGACTTTGAAAGTGTGAACTCCACAACAGAGTGAGCAGAATGTAGGAAATGTGTTGCTAAGAGCCATACACTAAAACAAAATCTGGTTACCACAAGAAGAGTGACATTGGCATCAGAGGCAAAGACACTTACACCCACAAATGGAAACACGGCGCATTGGGAAAGCTGAAGGAAGAGGAGCAGATGCGGCAGCACAAGGAAGAAACTCAAAGTAAAGATCTTCAGACTCCATATGTAGTTTTCTTTCTCTTAGTCATCAAAAGGAGGAAGACAGGGTAAACAAAGAGGGAGATAAAGAAAAAAGGTGAAGAAAATATTTTCTTCTTTTCCCCCCTGAAGGCAAAATACTTCCTTACATTTCTAAACATACTATGTTTGTGAGTTTTCTCTGTAACACAAATAACTAATTGCTTGCCAGTGAGCATTAAAACTAGGAGGAAAAGTCCTTGATCTCCCAGCTTGGTGGAGATTCCTGAGGCTTTTAGTCTGTAAAAAAAAAAAAAAAAAAAAAGCCCTGCAAATAAACTTTAACACTTCAGTGGATGAAGCCCCCCCACTAACACTGTGAACTTCCATTACAAAGCCAGACAAAATGATGTCAGAGCACGAGACACCGCAGCATGCCTGGTGACGCTGCCTTTCCCAGGTCACAGCACCTTCCACACCCTAGAAAATTCCCTTCCCGATTTGTCGTATTTTCTGAAGAGCGGTGTCACTTTCATCACATCCTATTTGTCATTTGGCAGGTTCACTTAGATTGAGTAGTTGTAGAAGAACTGCAGATGGGGCCACCACAAAGGATCACTGTCGTGACTCTTTCACACCACCAAACACATGGGAGTCAGATAAATACCGGTTTATTGGCTTACTGAATTTTCCCACGAAGAGAAGCTTTCCCAGCACAGTGATGCAGCGTAACTCCAACACCTCCAACGAACCAGTCGCACCAGCTCTGCCTTAGGTCAATACAAGGAGGATGAGCCCTCACTGATGTGCCCACCACAAAGGTGAGGGAGCGACTGGGGTGCCCAGAGCCCTGGCTGATGGGGAGAGGGTCCCAGAGGCCCCTACCACGACAGAGATGGGCACCTGCTGCCAACACGTGTCCCCCCCCCTGGGATCTGGTGCCACAGTGCCAAACACCACCCTGAAACTGCTGCTTTTCTGAATTTCCTGGTCTAACATGCCTCAGCTAAGACTAAACGGGGTCTTCATTGATAGCGCAAGAGAAAGTAGAAGCAGCTCAAGCATTTTGCTGGGTTAAAGCACGACCACCGAGGAAGCCGATGGTGAGCAGTGAGGAACAACTATTTTGCAGTAACCTCCTCTGTGGCCAATCCTTAGTTCACGCAAGACATTCAGCATAGAAAACACATACACCTTCAAAAAATATCAAACTCATCTTTTTCTCTGAAAATACACGATTTTTTTTACCCCTACTTCTGCAGTAGGGCAAGATTATTTTTAAATTATGTAGCTAGATGCCAGTATTTGGGGAGGATAGACTCTTTACAAATACCAAAGATCTGCGAGTGGGAAAGACTGCAGGCAACCCTACAACCTCCAATTAAATGCAAACATAGTTGTAAAAGCTTTCTCCTCTCCCTGCCTCCATATTGCACCTTCTGCAGCAAAATGCTTCGTACATGATAAAAATAGCTAGATCTTTCAAAGTCTTAGAAGAAAGGTACTTGAATGTTTTTCTTTAAACGTTGTATTTTCTTAAAGGCAACATAATGAGGTCAACTGAAGCTGGATTCATGCTGATAAACTGTATTTAGGAGAAACCAGAGGTTGAGCGAGGGGGTTCTAGCAGAGGAAAACAAAGAGAATGATTGCAAAAGTCAGATCTCAAAATGTTAATCAGATTCAGAAACATAAAACATGACAATTTAATGGTGTTTGGTTAAAACTAGAAAATTTTAAAGTTCTAAGTATCTTACATTGAATTCTAATACTTTTTTAATTATTAGATATAAAATGCTTACAATTTTCACTGAAAATTAGACTTGGTAATTTATATTTCTTGTTTATACAGTACAATTTGCTGATGAAAAAATGTGCTAAACTTATTGATTCATGACCATAATTGTTTAATTATTTATCATTGCAGAATTATATTAGCATTTATAATAATGCAGATGTGCACAAAGGCTAAGAAGTCATATACAGCTTTTGTTTTGTGTTTGCTATGCTGAAATTAGGTTGATCCAGGTTGTGTGTGCATACTGCATATTGTAAGTGTTGCAACTTGGCGTCTCTTGGTTTTACTGGAGTTACCACAGGGCTAACCAATAGCCGCAATAATGAAAATGCTCCGATAGCTAATAAAGTATATAAATCCAAAGCTAACAGCATCGCAGAAGAAGTCTCTTCTCAGATTGATTCTTCTGTTACCATGATGTGCATTAAATTCAGTGCAACGCACGCACAGCTGTTTGCTCCATACCACCCACAGCAAAGGAATAGCTCGTGTGTGTTTGGTACAAGGGAAGCCAACAAGAGCCGCACACCACAAAAATTACAACCAGCTAAACCAGCCAAAATCTTCTGCGTGAGGCCAGTTAAAGAAGAACATAAGAACTCTTGATATGGGAGAAACACATTCCTTTAATTTTCATCTTTATTTTAAGGGATCATAAACACTGGAGGAAAATGACACATGCCTCACTTCAGTCTCTCCTCCCCTCTGTGTGCAAAATCTATTCCCTAAAGGAACTACAATAAGACTGACATATATCCCTTTCTTGAAAGCCGCTAAAATAGCTCCATGCGCTTGCTAAGACTGACATTTGCTAAGCTTTGCCATGGGCTTCACAAGAAATTTGTAACACTGAGTGTGTCTTTCTGGACTCATCCTTTTGACGTATTGATAGTCAAGGTTCCTGTTGCCTGTCCCATCTGCGCTCTTTTCACCTAACGCTATTTACTGGTGCTACCTTTTCATAATTAAGAGTCCGTATCAAAGCAGTTGTAACACCCTTTAAGCAGCTTTTCTAAGGAATCAAATCTAAATGAAAAGGCAGAGTATAAAAACGCCCCATCTTCCGCTGTGCCTAACTGATTTGCTCTGCGTTTTATCCTCAGGGTACCGATTCCAAAGGACAGGGAAGCAGGACCATTCACAAATGCCGCATCGCACAACCAGCAAGAAGAGCCGCTTGTGTACTTTACGTCTACATGTGTTGAGTGTCTCTAAAAGCAGCCACCCAACAATGCCCCGGCCATTTCAGCTGGATTGCTTATCACAATTTGCAGAAGTGAGTGTTTAACCTCCTGACTCCTGCAGCACAGCACGAGCCAGGTATTAGTTTCTTTTGTTAGATAAATATTGGTGACAGAATAACATACTCATTAATGGTGATAATGATTATACAGTGAGGTAGAGTAGCAATTCTTCCAATGTACTGTACAAAAGAGTTTCATTAATTAATAAAATTTATTAAAGAATACAAGACGATCAAGGAAAACACACTTTTGTTAAGCGCCTTCTCAGATGCTGATCACTGGCTCAGTAACTTTAACCCTATCAACCTCTTATGGTAACACCACATTTGCCACAGACGGACGAGTGACAGGAGAGCACACCCTGGCTCAGAGATGGACGAGCATCCATCCCCCCTCGGCTAGCAGGGCCAGAAGCCCCCAGCGAGGCTGCAAGGGGCTTCAGAGCAGGAAAGACACGGAGAAGCAAGACAGCAGGATGAACCATGTCCCACACTGAGTACATGCCAACTGCAGGATTGGGCCACAAACAACAGACACACCACCATACACTGGATAAATCCCTCCATTTCCCAGCTTGCTCTATCACTATCTAAGAGACCAGTTCCTCCGAGACTGCTTCTGTGAGATCCTAATCACACCTTCAAGGAGTTTGGGTGAGGACTTTTGCTGAGCAGGATGATCCCAAACATTTTGCAGGTATTAACACCTGAATCCTCATAAAGATCTCTGGGTGGAACAGCCATTTCATAGAATCATAGAGTGGTTTAAGTTGGAAAGTACGTTGAAGATCATCGAGTTCCAACCCCCCTGCCATAGGCAGGGACACCTCCCACTAGACCATTTAACAAACCATTTACCAGAACTGCAGAACAACATGTAGTTTTTGGTTTTCCCCTAAAAACTAACATTTAAAAAACAAAAAAAAATCTACAGCAGAGTAGAGACTAGAATCCAAGTTCCCAGTTTCAGAGCTATCTTAGGCAGCAGTGCCCGTATTTCATTAAGTGATCATATTCCTACATGACTGTCATGTCAGATTTTAGTTCTGGTTACCAACATGCTGTCATTAGCTATCTGGGGGATTTATTGGTTTTACCAAGCAAGGTAATACAGGAGTGTTCAGCTGTGCATTCAGTACTCAGTTTTATGGGGAAAAAGGTGGGGAGGAAGGGGAAGATTGCTATAGGGGCTGCAAGACTAAGTTCCCTGAATTCACACAGGCATTAGTTAAGTTACGTAGTATTTTTGATCTTCAGTCCCACCACTATGAGATAGTAATTGCTCAATACCATGCAGATAGATAGATGTTTAAGAGATTAGGAAATGCCTGAATACAATAGGCACAGCAACAGGGGACTCAGACACGCCATGGCAGCCAGTGGGGAGAAGAAGGTGTATCTCACCTTACTTCACTCACTCTCTTTTGTTCAAATGTGAATGCCTTTTGGGAAACGATGATGAATCGAGATCTATTTTTATTATGAGCTTTTCTCTTCACTTTAGTTGGTGTCATACGTACATTAAACCAAAAGTGGCTGGTAAGATCAAAATGCCAATAGTCAGCCCCCATTTCAGTTTGAAGGGGTTTTTTAGATGCCAAGACCTATCTATAAACCAGATAAACACATCTGACAGGCACGAAGTAGAGAACAACTTTTTAAAGTGATGTTTGCTGGCTTGTTGCAAAACTTTAGGCATCTGGCAAAACAGTAACAATTAAATTTCATCTACTATTTCTCCCCCTTCACTCTATTCCTTCATGAAAATAAAACATATTTTGAAACCAAAGTCAACCAGACTTTGTCTCAGGAAGAGGTTTTGAGGTTTGTTTTGGTTCCTGCTCAGGACTTGGTGTAGTCACTAGCAAGTCACTTCTGAGTGTCAGTTTATTATTTTTATTGGATGTCCAAATGGAAACTGAGCTCATTCAAATCTCCTCTCATAAAGGAAGTTCTTATGACTCATCAATCATGACCCAGAACTCAGTATTTCTGTTTACCTATTGCAAAATAACAAACACCCACCTGTTGCAGTTCCTTACTAAATGATGTGTAAAGTCACTACATTTATACAAGGCTGATGTAACTTAGTGGTCTAAATTCTCCTCTTTTCCACCAGCATCTGCCTGGAGCAACTACACTTGCAGTGAAGCCACATAACTTAGTGCAAATTGGCCCATGTCCTTAAAACCACCGCCCCCCTGAAGTCAGACAGAGTCCTGCAGGAACTACCCAAAGAAAGAAACTGGTTTAAAAATGCTTAATGAAGAAATGAGGTGGAATTGAAATGAATTTTCACAGCAATCAATGTAATGCTTCAATGTTTCCTTGGAAAGCCTGGCTCCTCTCCTCCCAGGTTGCCCTTCCCTCTTTCCCTTTGTATTTTCATCAATTTAGAACTTAAATCACCAAAACAATTGTGTGACCTTTCAAAAATGCTTGAAACGTGTAAGCGTGGAAAATACATTCTTGTGTGGTTGTGTGCAACCATGAAACATTTTTTCTAATGAAGAGATTGAAGTTGTATCTGTTCCTGTTCACTTGCCTGGGTTTGTTGCACACTGCTGTACCCCCACAGCTTTATAGTGGCTTAAGAAAGCACGACTGGAGTACAATGGATGGGGGTTTGTCCCTACATTAGGATCATTTTTTTTTCCCATCACACTTGATTTTCAATATTTTTCCTTTAAAATAAACTCCTTTGAACCAAAGCCTACATTCCTCTCTTGTTCCCACACTAATCTCCATACTTGCCAACTCTCAGGATTCACACATATTGCTATATTTGGTGTTTTTCCTACAACGCTCTTCATAATTACATCACAATTAATTCCTTAAATTTAAGTGTTTTGAGCTCTCCTAATTGTAGGGACAGCCTCAAGGAATATTGCCAAATTAATCTAATGGGCCCTCCAAATCAAAAAGCCAATGAACAAAGAAAAAAAAAGAATAACTTTAAAAACCCTCTTCATAAGCCCAACCTCATGCTTTTGGGGAGCCTGACTCGTGGTTGTGAATTGCTGACCTTCAGTAATGTAAAACTGCTCTTGTCAGAAAGATCCCTGTAAACGTCACTACAAAATTCTTAAGCTCAGGGAGGTAAATGCCCTGACCCATGGTCACTGCAGGAAAAGTGCTAAAACCCCAGATCTTCCAGTTCCCAAGATGGATGTCTTGCTTCCCAGACACACAGATCCTAGACTGCTCTTCTTATCCCTTTAACATCCCCATCGCATCCCATCCCATAGAGCTTTCTAGAAACCATGAGCTTTCTAGTGATCCTGCAGTCAGAACCCACCAGCAGCTCGTCTCTCTCTCTTCCTGTTCCTTCAGTCTCCCAAAAGAAGGTCAATGCCATGTTCACAAGTCCATGAGCATCCATGCAGCCCTTAACACACTGCACTCTCAAATAACAAAAATTCAACCTATCGAGGGCCTACAATCTCCCTTCTGTCCTTCTCCACTGTGACAAGAAGACGCCCCCTCTGGTGGCACTGGAACCCAAATGCACTGATGTGCCCAGGTGGAGGTACCAACATCAGCTCAGAGTTGAAACGCAACCTGCATAGCACAAAGCACATAGGTGTACACAAAGAAATACACTTATATGCCCTCAAAATGAACAGGAGGTAGAGAATTCGTTATCTTCAGAAGCATAGAGAGAACCCTGTTTCTTCAGTCCATTCACAAGTGCCTCGGGACTTAAAGAGTTCAGAAAGGTCTGTGGTTTAATGGAGTCAAATTTCATTCACCGAGTAAAATAAATAAGATAAATAAATTAAACCTCCTTCCCCTCTCCCTGATGGCACTAAACTCTCAGAAGCCTCTCCAGAACCGAGCAGCAGAGGCTGAGTCACCCTACTCTGGGACTGGTCATCTGCAAAGTCTCCTTGAGGGGAGTCCTGTCCTGTAATCCACTGCCCAGGACACCCTCCATGGCAAGCTGATTTCAGAGGCTGCACAGCCCCTGAACAGGGCTCTCTGGCTTTTTCCCTGATCCTACAGGGCACGACTCCCGTTGCAACACACAAGAGTTAGCCCAATATTATTATCATCACCCAGACCCCAACTAGATTGAACGAAAGAGATGGGGGGGAAAAAAGAACCTTTTAGGAGATTAAGCATAGTTTTGTCTCTGAATTATAAGGGTAAAACATGAGATATCTTAATCTTTATCCCATATGCATAATTTATAGCCAAAAAGCAAGGAACAATATCTGAAACGTTCAAAGAATACTATGCCAGCACTTATCTGGTGACACTTGAGATGAAGAAGATAATTGAAAAGGATGATTGCATTGGGCTTGTTGTACTCCCATTGATAAGAAAGGTTTTAGAGAGCCCATTCAGTAATGCTCAGCCATGTACAAGATGCCACGGAGAAACACAGTACTGCGGCAGTGACAGTGCCTCGGATCCCAGGAAACGATGAAAATGAAAGATAAAGAAGGGTCTGAAAGAAACACGTTGGGCACAGTTCACTTGATGACAAACATTTGGACAAACACCTAGACGTTGGAATACCTCTTAATCACTGCCCACTGGCTGCTCACCCTGCCTTCCCATGCAATAATCTGCCCATAAATTAGACGTCTTTGCCGTCTCTCCCCTTGATAAAGGCCAGTAAGAAAAACACCAGAAGCCAAAACTCCTGCGTGGCTGTGCTCTCAGGATCTGCGGCAGGGCTGACGTGAGGTCCAAACCCAGGAAAAATACGAGGTGATCACTTGCTTTTGCTCTTCTATTTATTAAACATCTCCTTGCTTGATTATAAACTAAGCACTAAGTTTTGCAATACTAGCAAAATCCTGTAACGGTATCTATAATCTCATGATATTCTAAGCTAACTTCAGAGGCAGAGCAATTTACCAGAACTGCAGCTTAAACAAGTTCTGAATCTTCATTTGCTATATATATGAAGAGAATGCTCTTACTGAAAAAAGAAATGCATGAGCGCACATTAATGCAGAGCTTTGGATCTGAAACTCTTTATCCTGAAACTCTGAACAATGGATACTTATGAATCATTTGTGCTGCATACCTGAAGCCTTTTGAACCACCTGGCTAACAAGAGAAATCAGTTCTTGCTAATGCATCTCTCATCCGAGATCTCTCACTCATCCAGATTTTAAATCTGAAACTCTAGAGAATAAAACCATCTTTTTGGAAGGACCAGGAGTATTTTGGAAAAACAGACTGGTCAGACGGAGGGGAATTTCTGGATGGGGCAATAAGGAGATTGTGTGCAGGTTCTGATTTTCAAGACCAGATTGTTTAAAATAAATGTCTGAAAAAGGAGTGGAAGAGCCCCTACAAAATGGTTTGCACTGCTTGTATATTTGGGGTCTCTGGCGGGGCGATATTGTCACTCTGCAGCGTGCAGCAAAACTAGATCGTGGAGGTCCTCATGATTAGGATGACATTAGGTAAAGTTTTGGATGTGTACAAAAGACTGATTAAAGTTTAGGCACCTATCCTATATACTGCCATAAATTTGGTCCCAGTAACCAAAAAAAAAAAAAAATACAGCAAAGCTAGGAATTCTCATCATAAAGGAAAACCCAGCCTTTACTGGTACTATAAAATCTTTCTATATAAGCCATCTTTAGTCCTTCCCTACTTCTTACAGTTAACAGAAAATGCCCCAAACACAAGGACTTCTAGTTATGAATTTTATAGAAGTCTGGTGTAACAAGTTCCATGTTTGAGGATATGTTTCACAAAAGAGATCAAGCTCAGATCAAAGAATCTAAAGTGCAGTCCTGCAATGATGCATGGACAGATACGTTCCTCCAACTCCAGATTTTGAGAATTCCTTTTAAACAGTAGAGAAAAGTGTGCAAAAAAGCTACTGAAACTTTTATAAGAGATAAAATTGCACAATACCAACCTGATTAAATTTCAAATGCCTATCAACTTTTGGCTCTACAGTGTACCGAGAGGGAGCAGACCTGAATGGAAGAGCTGCAGCCATCAAAAATGCTTTCCAGGCAGGTCCCAGACGCTATGTCTAACTTGAATGTCCACATTAAAAACAATGTCACTAACGACAGAAGCACTGAAAGGATCAAAATGAAGTGCACAATCAGAACTCTGTATTTCAGTGCAAAATTCACCCTTAATATTTAGCAGTGCTGACCTCCGGATGATAAAATGCCTGGCAGTGGCCCGAATATTAAGTGCAAATGCCTATACAAGGGTGCAGTTGGCATTAGCACGCCGCTAAATCATAGCTTGTAGGTAAATGCTGCAGTAGTTAGATACCTATGCAAGACGCGTAGACATAAAAACCACGTCACGTAAGAATAACGCAGTGTTTTTTGTCCCCTCTCCCCTGCCATGCAGCCATAGCTCACTAATAAAAGCACGTTTACTCTGGCGGTTCCCCAGGTAAACTGCATTACACTCATGTTCAGCTACGAGGATTTTGCCGCCTCAGAAAAGGGCAGATGGTGGGATGAAGCAGAAGAGACCCAGGGCAGGCCCGGGTGGGCTCAGCAGTGGCCAAGGGGGCCCATGTTGGTGGGGCATCTGGGGAACAGCGGGCTCAGCATGCTCCATCACCCCACGTGCTCCCTCTTCAGCAGTGACTGCCTGTCAAGTGCGACCACAGCCCATGCTTAGAGTGCAGGAGAGTCTTTGCCCATGCATGCAGGGATGAGTTACGGACAGGGTGCATTTAACTCAACAACTTAACTCTCAACTTTTTGGATCCACCCCGTAACCTCCCGTGTTTCATCAAACTTCTATTCTTACCCCTCTTTGTAAACAGGTATACATATCAACAAGATTAGACAGCGGCAGCGTTTCATAAGCGCATTGCCATAAATACTCTCTCATATGCCAAACTGAAAGCTTTCTCCCTCATGTTTGGTGACCTTCAAAATCACACTTCCTTTCAATTCACCCAACCTGTTAACCAGTAACAGCAAAAGCAACACGATAGAAACAGTAAAATTCCCCACACATGCACAACTTTAGGCTATATTCACAAAAAGGGACAACCTCCCTCTGAAAACAAGCCCAGCTCCAGGGTAAAACGAATTCTGGTTTGGGAAGCAACATAACTCCCATGCAGTTTTTTTGGAGAAAAAACAAGCTGCCCTCAGCTAAAGCAAACCCAGAGTACAGGAATTCTCCTTTGAGAAAGAGCAGCACTGGAAGCCATCCTACATGCCAAGCAGCACAGCATCCCGTTTGCTAACTTGCTAAAAATGGCCAAGAGAAACTGAAAAACGTGCATCCGTATTTTCCAGGAAGCTAGGGCTAAGATTTGGGATAACCAAGAGTTGCCACTGTAGTTGGGACAAGAGCAACGTAAAGGCAACAGAGAACAAACCACCAACGCAGTGGTGCAAGTCCTCATTTGCGACGCTAGCAGCTGCTTTATATGCTGAGCTCCCATCCTTCAACAGCAGGTCAATGTTTTATGTGGATTGGGCCCATAAATGCAGATCAATTTATGCATTAAAAAAAATCATCTACATGTGCACTTTATTTCAATTTCATTTTAGTGAATCAGTCCTGATTCAATGCTAACTGAAAACCCTTGAAATCAACTGCGAGCTTTGCTCATAGCCAATTCTGTGTCCACCGCCTATGAAATTAGTAGTGAGAAATTAAATGGCCTCAACAGTGTTAAGACATTCCCCAAATACTCCAGCAAAGCAGTCGCCTCACCCTCTAAGGTTAACAGGATAAAGGCTGGATAAAGAAACTACCTCATTATACCAGTCTACAAAGAAGCAATTATGAGACTTTATAAAGTGGTTTCAAATACTGTTTTGCAAACTAGGACTCAGGACAAATATTAGTGGCAGCAAATACAGTACTTAGCAGAATTATCACCCAGAAAAGAGACATCTTTTAATCTATAAAAAAATATCAACAAAAGATGTAAATATGGACTCCCTCGATGGGTGGTATATCTTGAAGAAAATATACATCTAATCTCACAGTGTGTTACCTCCAGTACCTGGAGAGAAGGTTAACAATTCAGAGATGTTACCTACAGCTATAGAATATATTTTGATGTAGATTTGTAGATATCACAGACTTAAAAATCTATTGCTATAATCCCAGGGCAAGTGCAAGGAACCTGGGGACATACTTCTCTACAGTAAAGTGCTGGGAACACTGGCTTTCACTTTTATCAGTGTTATTCCCTGTTTTTAACAAATTATATTTCTTTCTGTGGCCCTTTTGGTTCATATTTTCTTCAGCGGTAACAGCAACAGTGTTCTCCACCACCACGCATACAATTTGCAGCTGTATGTTGGCACTACACATGCCTTTATCTCAACAAGTGACGGGCAAGTGGGAGAAAACAGAGTCACCCTCGCAGCACCTCACAACAAGCAGCAGGTTAATATCTCGTTTGCATCGCCAATAAATCCAGAGCAACTGCCCTCGGGTACCAGCAGATGCTGCCTCTGGGTTAAAACTGCACACGCCAGCAGGGAATTTGCTGGTCATACAGGGATTCACAACATGATAAACCCAACACATTCCGTTCCCAGCATTCCCATTCGAGTCAACAGGAGCGGTGGGAAACCAGCATCTTGGGATGTCAAGCAATGACTGCAGGTTTACGTCAGGGTAACACAGGAAGAATTTGCCTGCCCTGTCACACAGACTTCACATATAAAACACCCAGAACACCAAGCTGCAATGCAAGAAGTCAAAGATCCCTCCAGCTTTGGTCTCCCCTTGCTCAAAGCACAGAGTGGAGGCCAGCGCTTGCTGAACTACTGTCACAAGCAGAAAACGCTTCTGTGCCTCCCTGGACATTTCTTTCTCTGAAGCTTTCAGTCTCTTCTTCATCAAAGGAACAATATGCATGTTTTTAAATTCCCTTCCTCATTAAAATCTTATACAAACAATTTTTTTTGGATGGCACTCCAGGCAGATGTCATGTACTCCAGGTGTGCAAAGGAGACAACCTTCCAGGGGAGCTGCAACACTGCAGCTTCACCCCCCCCCCTTTCCACTGAGGAACTTCACTGCTCCCCAACCACACTCCCCAACAAGGTTTACCTGTGAGCATGTTGTAGCTGCTAGTACTGAGCATCTGAAACCCTCTGCGTTAACTAAACACAAACTGGGAAGTGAGCTTCCATGGGCTCTTTAACCCTTCCTCTCTTCACTCATTTTAATTTGTGTTTGGCAAGCTCCAAAACATTCGGAGGTCAGGTTTTAGCTTAATTAAGAGACCACAAAAATCCAGACAGTCATCCAAACCTTCTGAGCACTCAGAGTGTGGGAAAGTAAAGTAAGAAAATCATGTGCCAGCAATTTCACTGAAGATTTCTAATGTTTGCTGCTCTGAACAAGGCTTGAAATACCAGAACCCTTTCTCTCCCTCACACTGAACTTGAGCACTGCAGAGACCCAATGGAAAACTCAATGCAAAACACCTGAGCCCCTGGTGCATTATCACTTGCAGCTGCTGATTTTCCAGTATCCCTCAGTTATCTTTCAGGCTCCTCCCCAGGAAAACTGTTGGGGATACCACTTCTGCCTCCATTTTTCTGTCATATATTCTCTCTCAAGTTTTCTCAGGCAGTTCCTTCATTTTTAAAACCTGTCCTCCTAAATTTAGAAAAAAAAAAAAATCCTCCCCTTTGTTCCCCAGGTGGGTATAATTCTCCCCTTACTTCTCCGCATTTGATATCTGACTCCTGGCTGAAACAGCACAGAGCTGCAGCATCAGCAGTTCCTGAAGGGACCATCCCTTTCCCTTACTATTTGGATAATGGTTGCTCCATGATATCAATTAAAAGAAGAAAATGAAAACAGGAACTGATACCAGAGCCAGACCCTCACCCAAGCCGAGGGCACCGACAATTGCAGAGATAATTTAGCAGCGCTCTTCTGCCCTCATTTTGTCCACTTTTGTTTATGCATCTTTCTGTTATAAGCATCGTGCATTAAAGTCAATAGCCTACCACTGCTTATCAGAAAACAAGTGGAGCCAGACCTGGACTTCTATAAATAAGATTTACTCTATTGGCTAAATAATGACATCTAAACTGGTCTGATTTAACTGACTATGGCAGTTCTTAGAGCAAAATTTAATTACACTTTGTACTTAATTACAGTTCCTTTGTGTGCCTCTTGCTTCCCAGCAAATTTTGAAATATAGACTTAAGTCTGCTATACAATACATCTCCATACCTATAGTGACATGTGCTAACAGATGGCACCACGAGCACAGAGCAGCAGATCAGCATGAGTTGTCAGTTTTGGTGGCACGTTTTCCCAGAAGTTATCGCAGCCCAACACAAAATGGCATGAAATAATCACGGCCGTTTTCCCGCAGGCTGGAAGAGCATGACTCAGCAGCGGCGCTTTTTATAACATCCAAATGCTGAACTTTCTAGAAATGCTTTTATATTTATGGAGAGAATTCATTATGGAAGTCTCCTAAGTAAACCGATGCACTGGGATGATACTGCTCAACCATAAACGCAGCAAGAGCCCTGACATCTCGGGTGCTTGGGTGGGCTGGGCACCATGCCGCGCCGCCAAGTAAGGAGGAGGCAAAGGACACGTGTTTGTGTACATCGGATAATATTGCTCTATAAAATTATATTAGAGGTGCATTAGGGGCTGTAACAGAAGAACAGTGAGAGTAAAGGATATGCACAAGCAGGAAAGCAAAAGGCACGCAGGGGCAATGGGAGACATTAGTACGGCTCTGCCTTCCCACCGCAGCCCTATGCCGGGGGAGCCACCGGCACTCTCCCACCGCTCGCACCACCGGGGAACAGGGGCACAACACAGGGGACCAGCCACAAAGCCTGGTGTCACATCTCACATTCAGGTTTCACCTGCACTTTACCACATCCAGAGGAAATTCAGGACCAGCCCGAGCTGGGGTTCAGCTTTACCTGGGACCGATACCCGCAATGTTAAGAAAACATACCACGGCAAAGATACAGACACATACTCCTAACAGTTTGAAGATGGGTTACCCCAAGCCTCATCTTCCCTCCAAACTCTCAAATTTTAGAGCCCCCTTAGGACCTATCCTACACTTGCTATCATCTCATTATTAAATTTCCTGAATTCACACCCCCAAACACATTTTGGCACAGCTTTGCAATACCTACAAACAGCCTCAGAGCTGGAAGTAATGAAGCTACCACCAGAACCAGGCACAATGCCTCAACACCTGCCCAATTTCAAGTCTGGGGTGGTTGCAGAGCATCATGGGAAATGTAGTCCTCACCTCACCCTTCTTCTTCTCCTTCTTCTTGTTTTCCCTGTCTCCATGCCTGGCACACACATCCCTCTGGGATCCCCAGGCCAGGGATGTCAGACGGAGAGCCCAGGCTGGGCTGGCACATCCCTGAGAAGCAGCTCCTTTCCTCACAGCCTCCAAGGACACAACTGCCTCCTGCCATTTTGGACCTTCATCTGGGGAGAACTTCCACAGAGGCTGAATTTAGCTACACTTAACTGCCGCAGCAGATTTTTCTGGTGCTTTTTTGTTTTAGCATTTACGACTGCCCAAGCACTGAATATTTATATTTTTTTAAGGATTCATTGTTCTTCTATTGATGCCTGAAATCAAGGTCTCAAAGCAACATCCTCCAAATCCTTTATGGAGGACAATCTGTCTTTTTTTTTTAAATGATTGGTGAAATATTCTTAGTTTGTGTGTTTGCATGTAGAGAACCACTTAGACACAGCTTTAAATATGACTAAGTGGACTAAAGACATTTCAGAGGATAGGATGTTACTAGGCAGATAAGAATTTCAGATGCAAACCTGAAAGTATAATTGGCATACAAGCAGGTAGCAGGAAACACTGTGGAATATATTTTCTGAAGATCTACATTTTCACCATTTCTCTGCAGTGGAAATGCATTAGCACACAATTTTCACCATCAAAGCCTGCGGTGTCGAAACCTACTGCAAAATTGTGGCCTTAGGGTGCAGTAAATTACTGGAAAATAATTTTAAATGTTTGCTGTTTTCTTCCAAAATGCAAAAGACAGAATGAAGACCTCCAACAACGTCACATGGAAATAACAGTTTTGGTTATGATATTGCATGAGTGTGTAAATGCTTTTTAAAAGCCCCGTGCTGCTGGGTGGGTGCCCGGGGTGCTGCTAGGATGCCGGTCCTGAGTCAGACCGACCGTGGCGGCTCTGGCGGCTCCGCACCGGGCTCCAGCTCCCGCACATGGTGCTGGTGACCTCGCGGTGGCTGAGTCTGTGCCTCAGGCACACTTAAAAGAATATAAGTTTGGATTAGGTGCCACATCCACAGCAAAATTTTTCTTTCAAGCTATAAGGCCATGAAGAAGAAAAATTTCATAGGAAGATGGGTCCAGCTTTAATTACAGCAGCACAAATACAACCCTGGCAAAACCCTGCAGAATAGACACCTCTTAGCATTTCCCTCTCAGAACCACAGCAAAACACATGAAAGGTCATATACAAGATAGGATTTGACACAATAAGATTTCACTCCCATGTTAATGCACCTCAGATCAAGCCTGCAAAAGTGAAATAATAAATTTAGGAAAACAAGCAAAATGACCCTACTGGTTGGTTGGTTTTCTAGATACCATCTACATATTTTAGAAACGTACAACCTTCTAATAGAAATGAATAAACTACTCAACCATAAAGTTGCTATAGAAGATATGCTTGTTCTGATTGGAAAGGGCATCTGCTATCTGCAATATTGATAATACTTTTCAAATTTCATCTGCTTTTGTTTGCATTCTGTGTCGTCTGTTTAAACACACTGGGAATAATAATGAATCCCAGCATTATCTCCACTTTTTCAAGGCCGAACATATAACTTTATCACAAAAATAATTAAAATTCTTTGGCACTCTTGTATCTTTTCCATTAAACGTTATCAAGCAGTGACAATAAACTAACATCAGTCCAAGGCTGCCCATATGCTGCTTTTAAAAAGAATGCATTTGTCCCAGGGTGAGATACATGAATTTTGTGTTTACAGGGTCAAACAATTCCAAAGTTTTTTACAGTGTAAGGACTAAAAAAATCTGTGCATGCACACACACATGCAAATGCACACACAGAGACACAGAGAGCTGAGGATATTGGGTTCAGAGGGAACACCTACAAACGGGTTTGTTAAAACTTCCTTTCACAGACAAATCTTAGCAGCTTAATAATTTGGAGAATTAAAGATGTAAATATTTTGCATACTTGTACAACACAGTCAATCCAGTAAATGGTGCTCTAAGACATTCTTGGATGTCACATGCAGTTAATCTCAGATATAGTGAATGAATTTTTTCTGAACCAAATTTCATATATAGGGGTATATATTATCTCCTACGTGTAGGAGTAATGTCACAACTTTATTTTGAAATTAATAATTTTACTTCAGTATGCTTATCATCTTTTATAAGCCACATTTCCTTTGTTATGCAAGGTAAAGGAAAATAAAACACATCCTCTGCTAATCATTGCTCAATATTGATTAATACTCATTAGTTAGTTAAGAAAGAAACCACCGACAGTTCATTTCTTCACGCACCTTTAATTATTTGCCAACAAAAACCAGTATAGGTTTTAGAATACATTGCTGGAATATCTAACTCCGAAGTCTTTATGATTTTTGTGACTCGTGCTAACTTCTGCTTAAAATGTAGTAAAGCAATGATGTTGATCTCATTTCAATACCACATACACAGTATTGCATAGTAATGCACCGGCTTTTATAAGCCAGGAAACAGTACCAACTCACTAAACAGATCCATCAGGATAATTGAAGAACTCATTTCAGGAGAACTCCCATATGAAGGCAGAAATGTTAAAAGACGTTAAATTTTCTTTTTGTGTATTGTTGGCTCGCTTGATAAGCAGAAGCAAGTTTATACAGCTCTGTAGCTAGTGTAGAATGCTTAAGCAAGAAATCCATAACTTTTAATATGATGAGATTGTCCTGCTAGGAGAGATGGATTTTTTCCAATATCACTGCTAACAAACAAGTAGAGTTTCCTGTATCAGCACATTTCTGTTTCTACTCTGCAGCACACATGTGCTTCATTTAGAAACAATACATGGCTCAACATTTTTGGCATATTAAAAATGAGACAAGTACGTTAGCCTAGTTGATGGACAGGTATCCTAACAGGGTTCTTTGGAGAATGAGTACAAAATCTTGTATAGATAGACACACTGACAAGGCTGGAAAAAAAAAGAGGGGGGGAAGTGTGAAGTTATTTGTGTTAACTTCCCTTCCAAGATTTCGTGGCAATGTTACTTACTGGAGTGACTGCTCAGTGGACAGATAATGTCACACAGTGTCTTATTACATGATTTCAAACCCCCGTGCACAATCTCACTTGCTGCAGAAAACTTAAATATGTTTCAGGTAGGAGCTAAATAAAAGACATTACTTTTCATCTGCTTTTTCACTTAATGCTAATATAGTCACTTGTCAGTGGATGTAAAAGTAAAGGAGACAAGGGTTTATTTTTATACCTCACAGAACAGCAACTGGTGATTTCCCTTAGATCATTGCTTTTGTGTGTGCAGGCACTAAGCTTTTTTCTTTTAATATTTTAGACATACTTTATTTTTTATTCAAAACAGTTTTATCCCAACTCTGACACGCCGATATTGTCAGGAAAGGAGGTGTGATGTTTAAACGTTACTGGGTATTTTTTCCCCGTTATATCTTATGAATGTAGGTGGTGCATCTCATTAATCCTAGAGCTAATCACCAGGCTCACGTTATTCATTTCTTCGAAGGTTTGGCTGAAGACATGACTTTGTGGTTCACTTTAGAGGATTTATAGCACATACGTCTCAATGAGCAGTCAATAGGGACGTGGAGCTGAACCGCCGCTCGGACAGGGGCTGCTCGGCAGCAGCACTGCTCTGCCCGGCTGCGAGTGCCCTTCCCAGGGAAAAAAACATCCCAAAAAACACACGAGGTGCTGCCACACACAGTGAATGGAAATGCGCTCTCACTCTTTGTATTTTGTGTTCAGAAAAAAACAACACGGAGACCTATGAAATCTCCATGAGAGCCGCCATGAAGGTGAGGCAGACTCCAGCCTTCCTCCTCTGCTGCAGCCCTGCAGCCCTGGGGCAGGCGAGGGCACCGCTCCGTTTTCTCCTCATGACTGAGTCCCTTTGAGGGATGTTCTGCAGAGGTACTGTTTTGGCTGCGGCGGGTGGGCAGCAGCCACGGGAGCCTCCCGTCCAGCCGTCAGCGTGGTGCGGCTGGGCTCACCCCGACGCCGGGCCCAGTTACATGATGCGCAGGACGCGAGACATGCCATGATGTTGCAGAAGGAAGCCCTGGGCCGTGCAGGCACTGGAGAGCACAGCTCTTGTTACAAAAGCGTCATTGAGACAGGTCTGCCTCAGCTGGTACTCAGCTGAAGGTCAAAGCAAGCTGCAAAAAGTGGCATTGGTGACCACAGGCAGCAGCGGGGAGAGAGCACTCTCCCCTGTCGCTTTGCTTTCAGCCGGTGCATAGCATGATCTGGCAGGACGGACCTGGAGCTTTCCTTCAGGTTAATTATCAGAATGTTGCAGCTTCTCTTCTTTGCTTTCTTTTTCACCTTCTTCCCTTTTCCTGCCTAACCTCCCTTTGGTTTTCTCAAGAATGTACGCCTACTCAATTCAATTAGCCTTGGATACGGCACCGAGGCCTCAGATACCTGTAGTCATTATCCCAAGCACTTTTCATAAGACTATGGATATTAGTCCCAAAGTCCTGGCAAAATTCCAGCTAAGCTAATGTATTTACAGTCTAACCTCCCCAAACGTATCTCTTCGTTTTAAATGGGGGAGTTATTCTTCATTTTCTCTCCTTACTTTGCCGCATGGAGTTTCTCATAGAGTTAAACTTATTCTCCATGGCAGAATAATGCAGGAGTTTTCATTCTTACCCGCCTTGCAACATTTGGTATTTTTCTTTAAGCTGCTGCTTCTGGACTCCTGAGACTGCAAGAATCCCGGTTCCCAACCCCTCCCTTTTTTTAAAAGCAAGCCTCTAATCCTTGTGTAAAAAAGCTTAAAGCACAAAGCTCCAAAATAACTAAAAGATGCAACTCGACATCTATTATTATCTTTAAAATATCCCATGAATTTAAATTAATTCTCATGTTGTCTGAGTCCTGCCCCAGACATGTTCCCGCAGCTGGCGATGCCGGCGGTGCTGCAGAGCCGGGTCTGAAAGCAGTGATGCCCATCTCTGCCCTGAGCCGTTCTGCCGCATCTTTCGCAAGCCCACTTCTGTCCCCAGTTACATCAGCAAGATCGCTGGAGTGGCACGACTGCAACCACGGGCAGAATTTGACCCAAATGTTTTGTGTGAATGGGGGGCCTGGGACCAAACCCTGCCCTCCTGTGCAATGCCGAAAGTTTGCCAGCAGCATACAGGTAGCGAGACAGGCAACACATGTACCTCGGAGTAAGAGGGACAGCCATTTTAAGACACTTTCTCACAGTTTTGGCTTCCTCTGTGTTTTCCCTCCTGGCAGGACGAGGGATTTATCACCCAGCCTCTGTCACACTGTTAAAAGAGAGGTGCAGCAAACCCCATCTACAGGGAGGCGCCCAGCTCCCACGGTGTGCTGCCACATCCCCAGCGGTCCACTCAGCCCACCACTCTGATGTGGACGTTCAGTATTTCCATAGCTTGGCGAGTTGGAAGGAAACGTGCACATTTCAGACTCCAGAGTCATCAGACGTTTAACTCCTCCGTACTCAGTTTGGTAGGTTTTCTTGCCAGGGATATAATGGGGCATTTTGGGCGTGATCCTTTCCTTCATCCCCTTGGATCTGAAGATTAAACCAGGCAAGTTTAAATAGCATTTCATTTCATCTGCGGCATTATTTACTGGAGTCCTCTCATGACAGTCTCACAAACATTATTCATTAGTTCGCTCACCTATCTGTACCCCTACCCAGCTACCCAATATTCGAAGACAATCAGCAAATTAATGATTTCACATTTTCAGCCCATTAAATTATTTATTACTGGTGTCAATAGAAAGTTTTTAAAAGGTAAAATATCTTTGTATATTGACTGCCAATTCTACATGGATGTAATGGCACCAGGCAGTGTACCACATCATGAAATAAAAATTAAATTGTAGTTGGGCTTTTAAATCAACTCAATTAAAATAAAGAGATTCTTGGCTTGATATAGGGAAATATTTGTATTTCCAATTCTATTTGTTAATACATTGACATATGTGCTATTTTTTAAATGTAGCACTAAGTGCACTTTCTGTCAATGCCATAGATTTTTTAATAGACTGAGAAAATGCATTTCATTTCTTCTTATTTTCCTTCAATACATCATTTGGTTCTGCTTTTTTGCCTGCATGAAATTCATTTTCTAATGGAAATATTTGTTTTGTAAATCAAATATGTATTATGCACAAAATGCAAAGCACAAATTAAATTATGTTAATGAAATGAAAGAGATATGAAATGCATATTTCATGGACAAAACATAACCTCAGCAAACAACCATTTCTTGATAAAATCTTTAAACACAATCTCATTCTGTGACAGACATATTGTTAAAGCAGATAGCACCTCATTTAAATGCTTTCCTTTAATATTAGTGCTTAGTATATAATTGTAAATAACTTTTGGGATGAAAAACCAATAATGAAATACTGTCTTTAATAGTTTGCTATTGATGTCAGCATAAAATTTGTAGTAGTTGAATATTGGAAATTGGGAGTGTGCACACATATAGTCAAAAGCTGTAAATGATTGCATATTTAAATAGAGCTGACTAAGGCAAAGATGTTATAGATATTAGTAATAGGCAGAAAATTATGCTGACCTAACATTATTTGACAAAACCCACTGTTTTAAATTATATATTGGTTACACTTAATGAATAATAGATTCTGTAGGTGTTGTTCCTCAGATCATAATGCTGATGACACTATATGCTGGAGACTTCTTAGTCATCCTTCTGACAATAAAGCAGGTAGAGCTCACAAAGGTCACCGAAACACAAAATTGTATTTATGGGTCTCCATCCTAGCCTAGTCTTCTGCAGGAAAATATTCGCAGAGCTAGGAGCAAAAGACGTATTCCAGGTTAACCCTGAACAAATACAATGCAAGAAAAAATCATTTGGAATGAAGCTGGGGACTTCATCTAGGTTTTGGGTTGCTGTGCTCTTCTAAGCAGTAAAGTCATTATATAGATTCCACCGATTTGTTGGGTTTCATCACTGTTTCATCATTGATCAGATTCGATGGGTTGGCCCATATCTGTGGCATACATCTCTCTGTCCTCCTCTCTAACTTAAGCATACACAAAATCAAGAACAGAGCTCTCAATACATAAGCCAATTCTTTCAGACATTTTAGGGCAGAAAAGAACATATTACAATCACCAAAGAGACATCTGTCTCTTCTCTACTATACTATTTTTATCAAAAATGCTAAGAAAGAGAAAGAACATGATGCACAGTTAAAAGAAAAAAAACAGCACCAAAACTCATGATCATTAGAGAGCTGGGAGATGCCTGTAATCTAACAGGTGATAAGAAGACCAAAGCACTTATTTGAATGTTGCTATTCTTTGCGTGAAAGCAGGAGAGCTATACATAATTAATTGGGATCTGCTTCATTTTCTGAAGGAGAACATATTTGTTTTTATATTAAGTATTACAGAAGACACTTAAGATTCAGGCACTGATACCTGATAATTTTTTATCATCTCCTTTTTTGCAGGAGGGGAGCAAGATCGATGGGGAAACCAGGGCAGTGTTATCTGGTGGCCTTTGGCTTTTAAGTCACTTTGGTTTTAGGTCTTAGCCTGGTATCATAACTTCCCCGAGGCTGTCTAGTAACTCATTTAATCTTTGCCATGGATGATAAAGTATCTGCACTGATTTGTTTAGAGATATCAGCTGTTGCCTTTGATAGCAGTGATAAGGTGCAAAAATAGTAGTCCTCTGACTGTTTTTGGAGAAGGCCAGAGACATCCGTGCTGCACCCAGGCGTGACACAGGACTTTCCATGTCAACAGTGCAGAGGATGCCGAGTGAGGCTGTAGCTGGGATCCAGCATCCCAAGGGGTGCTGCGCCCAGGATGCCTATGGCACCGTGGACCATTGCTTACGGGAGCCTGGGCACAATCCGAGATGGACTGGGAAAGAGCTCAGAAGAGACTGCAACAAAAGGGACAGAAAAATCCGTAAAAGCACAAGCCTGAGTTGACTCCCAACTGATAAAATATATTAATCCCAGATTCCAACTGCCCCCCCCCGGAGGAGGCTGCTTTCCTTGCTGTCCCTACACAGCACGCAGCTGTCAGAATTGCACTGCACCACTGCGCCGCCTGAGCGCTCCCATCCCCAAACAGCACCTCCAGGTGACAAGGTACCCCCAAAATGACTGAGGGGTGGATTGCCCCCAGGCTGTGCCTCTCTCCACCACCTGCGCTCCTCCAGCATCTCCCTCCGCCAGCAGTTCAGTTCAATCTCTGCTGCTGCTGAGGACATCTCTCCAAGAAGGGAGGCTTTGTGCCATCCTCTGTGTGCTGTCAGCCATCGCCGTTGAGATAACTTTCCACTTTGGTCTGAGGGATAGACAGGCTTTTTGGTGCCTTTAGTAATTTTCCTGACAGCCTTGATATCAAATACATAACTCCGAGATAAGCTTGGCAATAAATGCATATAGCAAACACAGCAAGGCAACACAACAGTGAAGAGCTGTGCGACTGAAAAGGAGCTCTCCCACACAGCTCCCCGTCCCTACAATAAACTACTTATTAATCATACCTGCCCTTTTTCCCTCCATCACAGGCACCTCAGCACCATGATGCAGGTAAAACAGAAGTAAAACAGGGCACCAACTTCTCTGCACCCTTCATAGAGGACAGTCACAAAACCTGCATGGGGCTCCCAGAAATGGGTGGGCTTTTATCAATTGCACGGTATGAGCTTGTTTAGAGACAGGGTATGAATGCTGCTTAGGTATAAAAAGAAGAAGATAGCAAAATTGTAGAATGATAGAATCCTAGAATGGTTTGGGTTGGAAGGGGTCTTTAAGATCATCGAGTTACAACCCCCCCTGCCATAGGCAGGGACACCTCCCACTAGACCAGGTTGCCCAAGGCCACGTCCAGCCTGGCCTTGAACACCTCCAGGGACGGAGCTTCAACAACCTCTCTGGGCAACCTGTGCCAGTGCCTTACCACCCTCAAAGTGAAAAATTTCTTCCTAACGTTTAATCTAAACCTGCCCTCTTCCAGTTTAAAGCCATTCCCCCTCGTCCTATCACTACCCGCCCTTGTAAAAAGTCCTTCCCCAGCTCTCCTGTAGCCCCCCCTTTAGGTACCGTAAGGCCACAATAAGCTCTCCCTGGAGCCTTCTCTTCTCCAGGCTGAACAACCCCAACTCTCTCAGCCTTGTCTGAATACTATTAACAGTATAGCCTTCTTTTGCTTCTGGCATAACAAAAAAAAATCAACCAAAATAAACAGTCCAGCTCTGTGAATCTTAGCTCCTTTTGAACCAGGCCATCAAACTGTCTCTCTGCTGTAAAGTAAAAACCTTCCAAACACTTGCAGAATCTCCAGACTTGGCAATTTCCCCAGGATAACCCAGCAAATTGCAGGGGGGCCGGGGGGGGGAGTATCCCATGTATCATAAAATACTGGAATTTTATCCCAAACAAAGGCCAAAAACTTCTCCAGAGGGAGAATCCGAAGCCAAATCTCCAGATATTCAGAGCTAGAGGAAGAGGTTCCTTCCAGTGCATCGAGGAATTCTCCCCGGCAGGTCACAAAGCCATTTGACTGGAACACAATAACACAGAGAAGGCTTGCTATGGAGAAGCAGCAGGATTCGGGAACATGACTACAACAGATCTTGAGGGCCACAGAGTGAAGTCTGCAGCTACTGAAGGCAACTGTGTCACTGCAGTTGTGCTGGTGTGACATTAATAGCCACCCTTATCTGGTGGCACATCCCCTTGCCATAAAACCAGTTCCATTCTTCCTATATGTTTTTTGAGTAGGAACCACGGGACAGATGCTATTCTGAGTCAATGGAATTACGGATATATAAATCAGAACAAAATCTGGTCCCTAACATTTCCGTTGTGTATATACCACCTATAGAAGAATAGTGGATGCTAAATCTAAATTGTACTTCCTACACTTATTTCATAGGAAATACAATTTTTTATCCATTTTATCAATTTTCTAAAATGAATCTTTCCCTTTTTCATTATCAAATTTCGATCTCATATCATTTCCAGCACCACCCCAAGCCATTCTGGAGTTCTCGTTTACATCACTAGAGATTAATATTAGGTGTTTGTAAAAGGAGGATATTAGCTTCTCTCTTATATCTGTCAAAATTAATAACTTCTCTATCACAGATAACTCCAGGTCAATATTAGATTCACAGATGTGGTGAGGAATAAAATGTATGGAAATATAATATCTCATTTATAAGTATCCAAAAAGGAAAAAGAAAAAAAAAGGGAAAAAAAGGAAGTGTTTTCATTATTGAAATTTAGACTGCAACTGTTCAAAAGGTCAAAAGACTTTGAGGGCTGAACATATCTGCCATATGGCCTTAGCCTTTCAACTAGAAAACAAATTGGAGGTCAGCCCAGGGGAGAAGAGAGAAGTGAATTTTCTACAAAGAGGGAAAAGGAAGGGATCAGGATCCTCTCTGCATTGCGTGTATGCTTCTATCTAAACCTACATTGTGGCCAGAAGAAGGGCTCCAGACATAAATGTTTGTACAATGATTGATGTAAATACTTGGGTGATGATTGATAATGGTTATGTCTGGCAGATGTCCACCTCCTGCACGGCTGATCCAACATGGTACCTCCTGATGTTGCGCTGATTTAAAGGGAATAGCATGTTCAAAGTGACCATATTGTAGCAAGAATATCCTGTGCTCTTGGTCCAGCAGAGACGGTGTTGATTATATTTGTTAATGGACCATACTGTTGTCTCCTGAAATCTACTGATTTAAGAGCATTAGCAGACATAAAGCTCGTCTGTGGCCTGGCAGAGGTAAGACAGATCTTGCCCATCACAGAGCATTCCTGACTTGTAGGACTTTCTCCAGTTCCTGGCGCTTTTAAGAGTTGTATCAGAAACATGTGCGACTGCTAAACTGCACTCTTTGCACTGGACTTCAACTGTTCTGTTTGGTTCCCTAAATATGGACTGGGTAGGTTAACTTTCAGACTTCTGATGTGAAAATAATTCTCTTAATTTTGACTGGCTTTACTGGCTTCCCACCTGCCTGTCCCCGTCTCACTGCCACAACGGCGGGGGCTCAACGGCTTGCATACAGAGCATGGGCTCAAGAGATGAAGAGGAAAAGAGAGTTGACAACGCTACATCTATTTTTTACATAGGTTTCAAGGGAGTAGGTGAGATAAATACATGCTGTGGGAATACAACAGAGGAGAAGCTGTATGAGTTATGCTTTCAGAAGTAAATAACACAGGAGCCAGTGATTTAAAGGCTGTTAAATGAATTTTACCAACTATTTCATTCACTGTGATCAAAATTATATCACTGATGTTCTTACTAATATATCCCATTTGGCTCAATAATCTTTTCTTTGTAATTACAGGTGAAGAGGTCATTTTAAAAAAGCCTGCAATGGGGTTTTAAAGAATTATGCTGCTTTCGTTTTGTGTTTATAAGCAATTGAGGATAGAGGATAAAATTAACTAATGCTACTTTCTATGAGAAAAATATTAAAATGTCCTCAGTTCATATCCTCATTTGCCCAAAGGAGTTTTTCCTATTGCTCTTCTTCAATGGCTGGCATTGTGCACTGGCTGCTCCCCGCAGCTGGGTGGGCGGCGCGGCACTGGCCACCGACCTGCCGACGGGGAAACATCTCTCCCCTGTTCTTCCTCAGCTCCTCAAACTCTGGATGACCCACAGTAAAATCCTTTTAACAAGGCTTCGTCCCTTGCCGACCCAGTTAAAACCTTGCAAAAATAAACAAGAGCCACTCTTTGTTTTTCCTGCAGCTTTGGGATCTGTTTCAAGTGTGGAAAGAAGCAACCCTACCTGGGCGTAAGGCACAGGGAAGAGAGAGCGAAACAGCCAGCTGGTGAAAAGCAGTGCCTTTAACAGGAGGAATTCCAGGGAGGGACATTTATATCCCTCTATTTTCTTGTTGGGTGTTTTACGCTGCATTGAGATCACAGCGGTCCACATGCCCTGTTTGTTCTTCTCGACCTGGAGCAAAGCTCTGGGCATGGGGAGGCACTGGAGGCGGTGTAAACGCTGCTGGCCTCCACGAACTCCCACTTGTCTCCTTGTCTTCTTGATGCTGATGCTATTTTCGCAAAGGACCGTGTTTCTGCAAACTTAAAGTAAAAATCCTCAAGCCTCAATATTTCCAAGTCACGCTGTGAAACCCTCTTCACCAGCCAAATGAATGCCAGAGTCAAGTGTGCGCCTGGCGGCTGGTGCCCAGCACCCCCAGGACAGGTACCTACTGGGCAACTCTTAGCACTGGAGCAGGCGGCACCGCTCACTCCAAAGGTGCTTTCTGAATAGGCTCATTCTTCCTTCTAAGCATCATATATACAAAAAAGATATGTCTTTCTAAAGGAAAGCATTCCCTGACCCATGTCTCCACATTTCAGTTTGAAGTGCTGTTTGTCATCACTGAGCACTACTCTCCCAGCCAATGAGTGGTATTTCTCCCTGGAATTGCTCTCTGCTTTAATAGGGTGTGAATACCTGAGACAGCTATGGTGCACTATTAATCGTTATTCACACTCAGCTCCTAGTGGGGAAACACAAAAGCTGCCACATGAACTTTTCTAGTTCAAGATGATACCAACATGTATAATATTTCAAAAGATGGGGAAAATATCTTTGTGACCTAACCTAGCTGAACTCACAAAAACAAAGACATCTCCTCCGTTGGGAAGAGTAAAGTATTGAAATGGGACTCAGAGAAGATCAATTAATCAGCCTGTTCCCCCATGTACAAACACAACCCTTAGACCTCCGTTCTGAGAGGCTTACACATACCTCTGCAAAGACATTCCCCACTTCTAGCTGTTTTTCTTAACATCAGAAATTACGAAGAGAAAAAAGGCGTTGTCTCAATCAGCTCCACAGACTGGGTTAGGGTTGAAGGCCTCCGAGTCTAACCTCAGAGCTGGGAGAGGGGGTTGGAGGACTAAAGAGAATGAGGAGGAGGAGGAGAAGAAGAAGGAGGAGAGGAATGAGGAGGAAGGCTGCCTGTCCAATACTGCGGTGGGGTAAAGGCAGGTAGGGTGTCCTCATCTGAGCAAGGTAGTGATGGAGAAAGAGGAGCCTATAACGAAGGTGGGAAGTGCAATGCATTGCAGATGACTTTTTAACAGGAATTTTGGAAAATGCAGTTGCAACCCGCTCGGCTTCTCAGGCAGCCAGGAAAGGAACCTGGGGCAGGGGAGCAGACACCCACATATCGCTCAGGGCTGTTTACAGGAATGGTGGATGGAGGCTCAGCAACCAGTGAGTATATCCTGGCCATGAGTACGTGGGAGAGTCACAAGAGAAAAAAGCTTCTAGCTGTCAGAACAGGGAGATTTTGAAATATCCTTCCAAGATAATCAGTTTTACGATGCCACCTGTGCAATTTATCGTGAATTTTGGCTAATGTTCTTGTAATACCAGGAGTAGAGATTCCTTCTCACTCTGTCTTCTTCTGGGGAAAAAAAAGGGGAAAAGAAAATCGAGCCCAATAATCTTCAACAAGTTAAATGTATTTTTGATGCATTTGATGGATGTTGTCACGCAGGACTGGGCAGGAGCTTTAAAAAAAAACCAAAAAGTCTGCAAATATTCATTCACATTTTTAAATGAATTTACTGCAGCCACGTTGATTTCCCTCTGGGATTTGCTTTCTGCACACTTTTGAGCAATCAAGTTTTACTGGGCAAATGTTTGCACAAGACAAATTTCAAAATTGCATGCGGAGACAGAATTTTTTGTGTTTTCATGCCAGACATGCTTGTAGGCTTCTCCAATGAGCAGGCAGAAACAATATCATGTGATTTATCTGACCCATCACAACCAACCCACATACCTTGACTAACGAAGATCAGACACCCACAGTTGTTTGTGATCAAGACACAGAGTTGTTTTTTTAATTACAAAGCTATCCATCAGTAATTTCAAATAATAAGTAAATTGGAGGGAATTGTGATCTGTCTCCAGATAGTCTGTGAGCAGAGAAAGCAGCTAAATTTGTTGAATAAATTATTCATTATGGATTATTCGCTCAGCTCTACTGCAATAGCAGTGACATTGTTTAATTTAATAGCACATTAAGGGATCTTTTTCCTTACACAAATGAGTGCATTGCTCCCAGCAAGTTGACTCTTGAAGATGCGATACTGGAAACCTGTAAGAACAGCCACTCCTGTCCCAGGCTTCAATTAGGTTTTGAGTAGAGAAGACCTTCATAATACACCACCGACTATATTTGGCTGCAGTCCTTCTGAGGGGATACAAACTTGCTTGGCGGAATATAGAACTATGTAAGTCTTGTAAAAAAACCTAGACACCAAGCACATGGGGTTATTTTCTTCACTGAGAAATTGGCTCTGCTTTGAGATGGATCTGAAAATCCCAAAGCCAACAGAAACCAACTTTTATTCAGACCTCGTTCGATCCTGAAGAGGCAAGTGCATTTTACCTGAGCCCTGCATTTTTTTATTTTCCGCTGCAAAAGTCTAGCAGCTCCTTTTCCCATCCCCAGCTGTGCTGGAGACCAAAACTCAAAGCCAAACTCAAGAATAGTGAAACTCTGCCAACCAAACAAACCCTTTCTGAACAGCCACTGCAGGAATACCGATTCTGTTGATTTTATTGATCAGGTTGATTCTCCCTGAAGACAATACAAAGGATGGTGAATGTTTTTATAGTTCATTCACTAGTAACTACCTGTGGAGGAAACCTCTCTGCTAACTTTTTGCCCTCTGAGAAATTAGGATCTTCAAAGTCCCAAGGATCTACCACACAAACAGTTGCAAAACATTGTAACGACCCAGCCCTGGCCATATTCTTTGATCACTTTTCCAGATGGGACTCATCCAGACTCTCCTTCTCCATGATGCCCAGGACTGGCCGAGCGTGGGGAGCATGGGGTTTACCCGCACTCCCCAGTGCTGCCCACGGACACGCACAGCTGTGTCTTGGCTGCTTCCAGCTCCTCTAACACAGGCACGACTGCTGCCTTTCAGGGGACACCCAGCACATCCTTCAGCATAGCACCATGATAATGTTTTTGGGTCTAGTGGGGCCCATGGGAGTGAGGGTTGGGGACTGATGAGCTATGGGAGGCAGCAGAGGCCGAGGCTCCAGCCCTTAGAAACCCTCATGCCGAGAAGCGCGACGTTTGTAGGACCCTGACTGTGAGTGCCACACTCAAACACGGGAAGGGGCTCTCCTCGGTGGAGTTAGATTAGTTTTCTGCCACTGATGAGAGCAGAAAAGAAAATAAATAATGTATATCTTTCGTTTGGGTTAAGAAGAGCTGAAAAAAACAACCCAGTGAGTGAATACATCAATGGGATTGCATTGCCCATTCATGGATGTGAAATGTCATACCCTGAAATATCTTGATTCTGGCCCAAATACAAATACATGGAGAAACACAGGCACGTGCAGAGATCCCCGATCTGCTCTGATTTATCTCCTCTGTGCTTTTTGACGCCGCGCTTTTTTGAAACAGGGCTCCCCCTGAGTAATGACCTGCGGGTAGCAGGTATGGTGCCGCCTCCCAGGCAATCTGTTACGGCAGACAAGAAACAGATTTCTCAGCCCTAACAGACTCCTCTCAGCACAGCGCATTTCCCGCTGGCTCTCTCCAGCGTCCGTGCTGTTGCAGAGCAGACAGTGCCAGGGTGTCAGCCAGAGGAGCAACAGTCCCAGCGTGAAGGGCCCAGTGCAGCAAGGACAGGTGCACACACACGGTTAAGAAAGATTGTGACCATTCGTGCTGTATCAGATCCTCCATGAATATTCCCCTTCTCTCATAATTTTTTTTTTCGGCTGGCATTATAACTCAGCATCGAAAACAAGGTGGGAAAACTTTAGTGGCCAGTTCAGGGCTCAAATCTCTGTTGTTTACATGTATACCTATATGTATATATGTATATATATGTATATATATATATTTATGTATAAAAACACTTTATAGATTCCTGGCCATTCACTTTCTGCACCATATGACACCTATAAAACAGAAAGATGAGTGTGGTCAGGAAGTAACATTAAAGAAAAGCAACAGGGCACCTACAAATACCAAAACATTAGAGAAAAGAGAGAGCGACAACACACAAATCCTCTGACTCCCATCAGAGCAACTTCACTGAGCCAACAGCAGGTACAAGGAGAATCCATCCAGGCAGGTGCAGGCCTTTCCCCTTCTCTTCTTTGGTACAACTATTTCTATGCCTTTCTTCATGTATTACATTTAATATCCAATATATATTATATATTTATACGTTAAGCCACAATATTGCATTCATTTTAGCCTATCCGCAGGCAAGTTGCCCTGTTACGCCTCCAAGCATCTATACCATATCATTCCGCCTATAACCTTAAAATTGAAATGCCATGTCATATTTTCTACCGTCAGTAGCAAGTGTTATCTTACCTTACATTCTATTATATCATTGTACTTTCCTCCCTGCTTGATAAGCTGTCAATATTGTTTTGGCATGAGAAATTTCCATCTCATGCATCAGATGATCTCCATGACCTTTAAGCGAGTTGCCAGTAAGATAATTTACTCACATTGTTGTGACAAAATAATATCTTTTCTGCCCAGGTCACATGACATGATCATTACACGATTTTCCCAAAATGATTAAATTTTGCACATTTGGGGGGTTGAAGACCTCTGGAAAATTGAAATTACTAGATTGCTTATCATTTCAGTTAACTACAAAGAGTTAAAAAGGCTGCTTGCCATTGCTTCTCCCAAGGACCGCATCCCCAATTCCCACATTACACATAACTCTTTTTTAACTTAAGACTCTTTTTCTACTTTTTTTTTTTTTTTTTAACTGCTCAGCCTTTTGCAAGGAATGTTTTAATACAATCGTCTTTGCAGTGCCTTATATTAGCAGGAGGATGTGATCACAAATATCACATCCTTTTGGCCTCTTTTTGGCTCTCTGTGCATAACAAAAATGTCAAACAGATTTTAATGAAAGGCTGCATGCTTGTGGGTATTGACAGTTTGACATAGAATCCTAATTTTCAGATGTCTTGTTCTTACTGTTTTTAACACACAAATACTTGCAGTATAAGCGCAAGGCACCAAAACCGCGGAGAGCCAGTATTTATATACCATCCTCCTATTCTCAATGGGCTCCGCTCAGCAACATGCCCAATTTCTGTGGTTTTTGGCCTGAGAGTTTTTGCAGCTCGGCTGCAATCATGTCTAATCCCAATTTAGAAACCAAATAATTTCTTTTCCTCACCCGCAGAGCCCGGGCTCCCACCGCTGCTGCACCCTCACGGGGGTGTGGGCAGGGGGCAGCCCCAGCCAGCGATGGGGCACTGCGGGGGTTGTGGAGATGCCCGGGGGGGCCCATGGATGTCCCCACAGGGAAACACGCCCCATCTGCTCGCACGCTGCATGCCAGCTCCACGGGCTGCAGAGACCATCCCATGAAGGACAGCGAGGACCAGGAGAGGTCTCTGCACCAGAGGTCCCTCGAGGTACCCGTGCATAGGGAATGCACATGCATATACATTCATATTTATTTATTTAACTGCCATTGGGCTTCCTCCTCCTGCACTCTCTGTGCTGGAATGAGTGACAGCTCTTTGTTTCTCCGTAGAGAAAACGTCAAGACTTTAGAAAAGGGGCGTGTGGCTCCCTCCATCATTTCACTTGACTGCTTCCTATCTCAAGTGCCCTGCACCGTTGCCATCAGCTACTTCTGCACATGAGCAAGGGAAGATCAGAGCAACTGCTTATTCGATGAGATACTAGAGAATAATAAAACTGAAAATTAGAGCCGAATGGGCTAATTACTCCACTGTGTAAGGGATTCTCCAAAGTTTTTCACAGACAAAAGTTTCAGGCAGCCATTATCTTTGTCAGCTTTAAAATCCCTCACAGCCATGGACTCCACCAGGTCTTCTCCTTGCACCACTAGAGACGGGTGGCTCAGCTCCAGGACATCCCTCCCCTCCCTCCTGTGGTGGCGAGGCGGAGCACCTCTTCCCAGGCACGTTCTCCTTGAAAGTGCCCCTTTCTCCCGGTATGCTACACTGATTAGCCTCAGTATTAATGATGCCTCCCAGCTTTGCATGGTGAGTAAATTTCATCAGCACATTCCCATGTCCTCAAGATCAAGTTGGAAGCTGGTCCCGAGTGGCAACTGTTGGCTTCTCCCTAGACCGGTACCTCATTTTTCAGCATGACCCAGCTCCATCTCCCTCCCTGTCTTGCTGTTCAGGTACTTATCTTGTCTTAATAATTTCCCACGTGGCACTGTATCAAATACTTTACCGTGAGAGATGAGATCTACTTCATTTCTTTTATCGAGAAAATCAATGGTCTTATCAAAGCAAGATATCAGGTTCACCTGGCGTAATCTACGCTTGGTAAAGCTATGCAGCATTTTAGACCATTTTGCAATTACTTCTTTGGTTATTATTTCTTCAAAACCATGTCCCAAGCTTTGCTCCTGGCAGATCAGCTCAGCAGCCTCGGTGGCCTGGCTACAGCTTTGCATCACTGCGTGACTGCAGCCACAGGGCCTCAGACTGTTCCTGTGAGGGCCACCTTCCCACATACCCTTTCATATACTCACACAAAACCAAAAAAAAGTTACACAAACCACGTATTTTTTTTTATTAATTACTGATTATTTTGTTTGATGGGGTTTTGTTCATCTAAGGCTATTCCATATCTTATGCCTCCACCACCTTCTTTGCCATTCTCCACTATAAGTGCAAGTTAGATCATCTAAGACAGCCTCGGGACATCACCTTTGTACTGTTTCCACAAGCTTACCACAGAGACTCACAACTCCAGAAAACAGAACACGAGCCCAGTTGGGCTTCAGAAACCCAACTAACACTACTATTTTCTTTTTAAGGCAATTTAACAAAGTTTGCATCACTGGCGAAACACTCACTGCAGCTCTGCAAATAACATCAAAGAGAATGGATCAATGTAATGCCCTATTGACAAAGTCTGAACTATAATACATATATTTTGTACATTTTTATTGTGTTCATGTATGTTGATTCATAGCTGGTTTATCAATAAAAAAAAATGCTGCACGAAGTCCTATACTATAACTGTCACCGAAAATTATTTATTACTAGGATAATAACAAATTTTATGTGGACAGAGATCCTTTGTGGTAAGATGTTGAACTATAAAGAGACAGACAGAATTTCCTGCTCTGTACAGCACCAGCCTAAGGGAAGCTGCTGATTTCTATCCACTGCGCAGAGCGCGCAGGTGAGCGTGCATATATCTATGTGCCCACGCTCATGAAGATCACGTAGGCATTTGCCTCACATAGTTATAAAACTATTTCCTCCTCAAAAGATGTGTTAAAAGGCCTACGACATGCTTAAAACAAGACAGATTCAAGAACCATGAAGTTAAACACTTATCAAACTTGGAAGCCATTAATAGCATCTCATCAATTATACCTCGGAAACAATTACAAGGGGCCAAATATTGCAGCCCTTCGTTCAGCAGATCTCCCCTCGAGGTCACCAAGAGGGTTGCTCAATTAAGAGCTGCAGAATTTGGCCCAAACTTAGCAATTCGTGTGTCGTGGTGTCTAGTTTTACAGCGGGAGGTCCCCAGCACGGCCGGGCGCAGTCCGTCTCCCCAGCGGCAGGGCTGCCCGAGCCTGGGGACCAGAGAGCCATTCCTCTCCCTGGATTAATGCACAAATAAAAGAGCAGAACTTTTTCTTGCCCGTGCACCATAGCTGGGGTTAAGCTACGCAGCATGCAAACATAATATTTATTAAAATCCACTTGATCAAATTTGCCAAAATGTACCACAAACTTCCGAAGTGAAAAAAAGCCTTAACTTTTGAATGTAAAAAAGATGTAAATATATTCCTGGTAAACCTGACCTTTGTGTGCTATACAAAATGACTATAGTCTTGTGTTTCAAAGATATTCTTCCTTGAAAAATATCCATTGTTATGGCATTTCCTTGACTAAGTAGAAATAACGGAGGTTATGCTTCAGCTATACACAACAATATTATTTCTTTTAATATATAAATGTGCCAAAAGGTATGTATATAAAGAACGCTGATAGAGCTCCTGGAGCTGTTCTCTATTTCTATTGTTACAAACAATAATTTGAGGAGAGGAGAAAAAAAAATCCTACAAAGAAGGATTTCAGCTTAACACGAGCAATACTCCTCCTGCACATCTTCCCTTTTATGCAGTTTTGTTTCAGTGATTTGAGCATGTTCTAATTTTGTCATTCAAGCCATCTGACTTTCACTGCTCTATACAAACAAAACCTAATTTAGTCTGAGATGTTTTAAGTCATAACAATGACGGATGGCCAAGGTTCAGGTGTGCTAGAATATTTAAATACCTAGTCTATATTTTCCTGATATAAAGACAGGCAGCTTTTTGTACTCTGATTAATTATGATTTTGTGTCTGAAAAAAATAGCTCTTTCTATTCTACATTATTAATTGGTTATTTAATTAGGGATTCTGGTAGCTTCAGATGTTGGGTAGCTAAAATTGTGCTGTGGTTTAAAAAAAAAAAAAAAAGACTAGCTCCATACTGTTGCCTTTTTGTATCTTATGAAGGTCACAATAAGATGTGATTGTTTGGCACAGCAGCAGTGAATTATGCCACCCAGACAAGCTTTTAACCTATGTGCCTTCACTCTGAGTGAGACACACAGGGATGTGCTCTCTTTAAACAGTTCTCTATTGAAGAGGATTCAATCACCATAATGAATCTGAGGCCAGGCAGCAATCTTCTTCACTGAAAGAATTTCTAAAAGATTGTAGAATTTGTAAAACGAACAGCTCACAGACTAAATGGCTGTGTGGGTGAATCAATTATTGCAGGGCTCGCAGTAGTCATAATATTTAGTACATATCATAGAGTGTTTCAGGTACAATAAGATATGCTAGTTTTTTCCCATTCCTGCTTGAAAGTGGTATGTGCTCCACCAACTTAGTCAATCTTCAGGATCTAGTTAGAACTAGTATTAGTCAATAAAAAAATCCATCTGCAGCTGCAGTGCATGTACCAGGATCCGAAGGACTCACATTGCTAAACAGTAATTGTATTAAAACGTACACCACTGAGCCGCTCATCGGGAAAACACATGATGTATCGTGAAACACAAAACACATCAAGGGCTGAAATATTTTTAGAGGTACAGTAGGGCCAATGCCGAACAGCTTCCTTATTAATATAATAATTATTTTATTTTGACAGCACCATTTATAACCATATAGTCTGTGTCCAGCTACCCGTATTTCCATTAATCAATGGATTTGAAGACAACTGTCATCATTTCATTTTATTATGACTTATAGGTTCATTGCAGTTCACTTAAAAGTTGCGATGAGCAAGGAAGGCACTGGTGGGCAAGCACTAGCCCTTCGCGGGCTGCCCAGTGCTCATGCCCGGTGCTGGGCTGGGTGGCAGTAAGCAGCCCTGGGGGGGACCGGGGGCCCATGGGGCAAGCCAGGATGCCAAGGCGGGCAACAGGGCAAACTGGCCACTGGGGAGGTGCCGAGGGCAAGTAGGACATGCAAACCCCCCAGCCCGCAGCAGGACAGTGCCGGGATGCTATGGGAGAAACTGGTAAGGGCACGATTCATCCTTGAGAAAGGAATCACCTCTTCTGAAATAAAAAGCCTCGATGGCACCAGGATGGAGCTCCAAAGAGCCTGAGGGCTCTCCCCAAACCTTCAGCCGGGCCACCAGTTTGCAGCACCCACGCAGGACCCAGCCACCTGCGAGCCAAGGGGGACCCCCAGCACCTGCTCTGCCGTTTGGCCGTGCCGCAGCCCAGTCGCCGTGTCATGAGGCCACACCACAAACCGCCAAACGCACGTTTCACGTTGCGTACAACCTCCCCTAAAACGCATAGGGCTCAATGGCAAACAGGGTGTCCCTTTAATGAAACTACAACATATTAAAAATTATTACAGCTCTGTCTTTTCAGGTTTTAGACAATGTAATGTGATTTATTCAAAGAAATGCTGATGATTAGACATTAAATGGCACTAAATATTCCACTTCCTCTGCGCTGCCTGATAAACTGGTTTCATTAACATTATAAGTAACAAAAGTTTCCATTTCAGTCGGCCCATTTTGTTTTCCTCGCGATCTAAGTTGCAGCTGCACAGCACTATATTATAGGGACCTCGCAGAGCAGCAGCTTTGGGCTCTCCATCACTCCCCGCGGTTAAAGGGACCCAGCTGGCGGTGCGCTTGGGGCCATCCCGGCTCGGCACCCCACTCCCCTCCTGCTGCGGGTCCCCGGGGGCCACTAGCAGCACCCTCCCTGCCCAATGCTGTGCTGGCACCGCTTCACCCGGTCCCCAGCCCGCGAGGGACACCCCCACAGTGGGTTTGGGGTGTTCGTTCCTCGGGGATGGCACAATCATCCTGGCTCCACCGGCATCACCACTGCTTTTTTTTTTTCCTCAAGAGATTTTTCTTTAGCCGCGAAGTCTCTCCCTATTAAATCATGTGCCTCAGCCTTAAGTGCGGGTTAACACTGTGCCCTGAGTGGAAGCTACTATATTTATCAAGGATCCCTCTGTGATTTATCTCTGCCAGCCCTATAGAAGAACTTGGACCTGGTTATACAGTGCTCCTCTGTAATTTCCAAATTCAGCCGTTCTGCCTGCTCCCTCGGAGACCCTGCTTGGGGTCCAAAACTGCTGGGATTACAGCTAATTCCCAACTCAGCGCCCCGCAGCGCCAGGTGGGGACGCCTTCACCCGGTGCTCGTGCTCCCTCCTGGCGCAGTGCTGCCCAGACGCCTTCTCTCAGCGCAAACCGCCCTTTGCAATAAGCCACCAAGACACTTTTTGAAAGACCTTCTGAAAGTAAGACCGCAATTAAAGCCCACACCAGCCAGTGCTCCGGTATTTAATAAAGCCTCGCTCCTGCCCTGGGGCAGCACTGCCCGCTCAGGACGGCCCTGGCTGCATTTTGGGAGGGGGCAGGGGTCAGTCCTACCATCTCCCATCACTGCGCAGGAGAAGAACATGAATCTTCCTCTGCAACACCCAAACCACCGACTCAAGGGGGCAAAGCAGCCCCTACTTGCTCGGTGTAAATCTGGAACGACCCCGGTCACGCCAGCGGGCTCGCTGCAGGCTGCCTGCCCCGTATCTAAGCGTGGCGTTTGGTCCCCTATCCCATGGGATGAGCATCAGCCCCCAACCCCTTCCCCCGGAGCCCTTTCCCATACAGAGCACCGAGCCCGGGCCCCACATCCCTTCCTCCTCCTGTGTCTCGGGTAGTGTCTCCACACACCCAGAGAGATATTTAGATAGCTATATATTATTGTTTATGTAAAGCCATAGCTTTCCCTTGATTGCAAGGCATGGTGGGGCTGCTGATGAGGTTTGCTGTTGACATTTCTGCATTAGCTGGCTTTTGTCAATCCTGGCAGGCTGAGAAATTCTATCTTAAGGGCTGTTCTTTATTAAATTTGCAAGATACAAAACTGTGACTGACTCTTTTCTTTGGTGAATGTATAAATAATAAATCCGGATCGCTAAAAATAACAATTAAAATATTGCTCAAATTTAAAAGCAAAAAAAAAAAAAATTTGGTAATTTTCAGACAGCTTTGCAAGAGCTGTGAAAGCAGGCAGAGGTGGTGGGCAGTGTGTCTCCTCCAGGGCTTTTGACAGCTGTCAATATTCAAAGTGCTCAAGGAGGGGGACGGGGTTGGAGAAAAAAAAAGAGAGCGCCTGAGCCGAGCCGCTATGTGTTTTACCAAACTTTGTCACAGAGTCTTTTATACAACTCCTTTATGCGGGATCTGTGACATAATTCCTATTTTTTTCCACCAGCCATTATATATGATAAATAAAACAATGCACTGAAAACACTGAAATCTCTCATCAATGTCTTTGTGAAAAGGGCCCAGATAAATGAGTCTTGGAATCAAAGGCAGATTACATGACTGACCATGTATCATCCTCTATGTATTGAACATAGTCTTTGTAAAGATAGAGCGGTAATAAAAAGTGGTATTGTGTGCTGTGAAAGGCTGTGTGGGTCTGTGCATGACTAATCTGTCTTTCTGCATTATTTTATTCAATCTTCTCTGACTTTATGCCTTTGACATTTTTGCTACACTCAGTAAATTTGAGTGAATAGGCAATTTTAAAGAATTTTTATAGGGCTTCAGAGAAGTCATACGCAGACTGTATCTTTGTTCAGATTTAACAGTTTAAATATTTCCTTTGTCTAGGATGCAGAGTAATCTTTAGGCAGAGGAGAAGAGGGGGATGGGGTAGGAAATGCCTGAACCTCCCTTAATAATTTGGCAACCTTTTGGCGGAGCCGGTGGCGGGAGCAGCGCCGCGGGGCCGAGCCCGGCGGGCGCTGGGTGCCCCAGGGAGCGGGGGGCGATGCTGCCGGATCGGGCCCCGGCACAGCGGCCAGCTGCGCTGCGCTCAACTTTGCCGCCTCCGCCAAAGGACTGCGGGAATACCGGCTCCTCCACGAAACTCAAGTGGGAAGCAGATGAAATGTTTAAAGGGCTATTGTGAAGATGGGCTTAAATATGATCCTCTTGCATCAGCCAATTTCTCTGACAAGATATTGCAAGGGTTGCTGTTTCTTAGTAAATAATGATTTTATTGCATCTCTTTAATGAACTGATAACGTGATACACAGTAAATTATCTGCATCTATAACATTACTGAGGATAAGCAGCGTGGTTTTAGTAATTTATACCACAGAGAGACATGCATTATAAAAATAGGAAAATTATTTCCTTTGTTAAATTGTGCAGAAGTCTTTACCTGAGGAACACCAGACAGATTAATCTCCGGAGATCCACTTGCTTGTATTTAAGCTGTTGAACTGTTCGCTGTTTTTTCCTCAGAACAGTTGAAAAAAAACATTTTGCAAGCCAGAATTGACACTGTGGGTATTGTTCCTGCTCATACAAGTTATTAAAATAATTACTAAGCTATTTTGAGGTAACTTGAAGCTTTCTTTAAAACTTAAATCCAAATCTGCAGGAATTAGTGAAAATGATTAGCACTGATGCAAACTGGACTATGGCAGAGAGCTCCCGGGCACCTCCCGGCAGCGCAGCCCCGCTCGCCCACCGCACCCCTGCGTGCTCGCCCAGCCCCTGCACGGACCGCGGTGGAGGTTGCTCAGGGGGATGGATTTTGGGGGTGGAAACCGGGGGATGCCACACGTTAGAGAAGGCATTGCCGGCGGGGGGCTGCGGAGGGGCTCACGCCGGACCCTGGAGCACCACCAGGGGCGGTCGGACTCGCGGCATCCCCCCACTCCGAGGGCAGAGGCCATTTCTGTTGCTCGCCCCCACTCAGATGAGCCCCAAGTTATTTGGGACTTGTAGTCTGGCTGCAGGCACCCACCACGCTGGGTGCCAGTGGGCTGCTCTGTCCATGGGGCGCAGCGGGACGCTCAGCTCCCGCTTCGGCCAGGGCAGAGGCTGATGCTGACGTTCCTCAGCAGCCACTAACGGCCCAATGTGGGCTGGAACACGGGATTTGTCACCTGAGCAGGGGCAGGGTGGGTGACCCATCCCCACAGGGGTGCCACCAGAGGGGTAGACTGTGTGCCAGTGAATTTTTCTGTACTGGCGGTACGCACAGGGCAGCCAAGGAGTGAGTTATGTCGTATCAGGGTTTTGTTTGTTTGTGAGTTTGGGGCTTTTTGGGGGGGTTTATTTTTTCTTTTAGTACCACCATTAACCTTTCAAAAAGACCAAACTGCACCGACCAGCCAGGGTCCCAGAGCGCTCCACAGGCTGGGTCGCCCCATTAATCCACAGCCCGTCCTTCTGAGAGGAGCACGTCGCCGGCAGATTACAATCTTTCTAGATGTGATCATGCTTTAGTACCTTACTCCAAAATTTTAACAGGTAGAAATTCCCCATCTGGGTGCGAGATTGCATCACGAATTCCCTCTGCCTCGTATGGCAGGGATGGAAAAATACTACTTTTCATCCTTACACAATGCTTGATGTAAGTTTCTGAAAATGAGCGCTCTAGTAAGCCTAAAAACATAAGATAATATGATTCATTTATAGATCTCTGATAATAGATGTGGTTTCTGTTACTCCATCACCACATTACGGATTACTCCTGCTCCTTCAGGAAGGACACGGCACCCTCCTCCTCAAGTGCCATTACCATAGAGCGGGGTAAACAACAAATACCACCTTATCATTAGCTGCATGGAGCAGTTCCCATTGATTTATGACACGCAACACGGCAAGGCTGGATCAAGCTGCAAGTCCCTTTTTTTTTCCCCCCTGCAAATATTATTTTCATGAGGCCGTCATAAAATATAAGGAGCCGCCTCACCCGGGTTTGGTTTTGTTTACAAAAAAAAAATGTTTTACAACTTGCAGGAATTCTTCCCAATATTAGTTATTAACAACCCCGAGATGGCATTTGCATTTTTATAACCTTGTTACTTAAAAGTGAAACAGTAGAAGGAAAGACTTAGCGACAGCGTTCCCTGCGTGCTTTAATCCCAGCCTGAGCTTTTTATGCTTGAGAGCACCTTATGATGCTGTAACTAACCTCAAACCTGGAGCAGCGGGAGGGCAACAAACCCCCGAATACAGCGATGTCATGCTTTACAGGCACACTTGCCGCAACAGCATGAATGGAGGAAAAAAACCCCGTTGCCTAGGAAACGCTCCAGTCTTGGTAATTATTACTGTAACTGTCTGCACACCCCACCTATAACAGAAATGAATAATAAATTATAATCACTGACTGGCAGCTTTCCGCCGATGCTTCTGCTCAGGGCTGCGACCTACCGGCACGCGCCGGGAACGGCAGCCCCCACGCGCGCCACCACCGCCTCCGCGCCCGCGCAAAGGGGCGCGCGGGGAGAAGGCGGCGGGGCCAGCGTCAGGCGTGACGCCATCTCCCGCCGCACCAGGCGAGCAGCGAGGGAAGACGCAGGGAAGCAGCGCTCCGGCGACAGCCGCCGGGCACCCCTTGGCGATGAGAAGCGCCTCCATCAACGGAGACGCGCCATTTGCCTGGGGTTGTCCACTTGGCCGCTCTGTGCCGGAGGCCTTCTGCTGGGAGACCAGTTTGTTTAGACGTTGGAACGCGCTGGGAGTGATTTACTGGATTTGATTTAAAAGACACAGCAGGAGTTGGCGAAATTCACGTATCGTGGGGTTAATGTGGGTTAGAACGGAGCTATTTGTAATACAAAAATATTGCATACCAAATACACACATCTGATTTCTTTTAATCCCAGCTCATTTTTTGCAACATAAATCACTTTGTTAAAACGAACAGCTAAAACAGCTGGTTTAGGCACTCTTGAAACACACAAAGATCCGCTGCTTTAGATGCTCTAAGTGAGCAATGAGAAGTGCTAAGTGCAACTAGTCTTACAGGAGAGAGAGGGAAATAAAGCCAGTTTACCTCAAAATGCTAGTCGCAGGCTCCGCTGACCGGAGATGGTGCAGACCCGGCTGCGCTGACGGCACAAGGTCCGCTGCTTTCCCGTCCCCTTCTCCCGGTGCCGGGGGGAAGCATCCCCCCACCCAGCCCTTCCCTGGGCACAGGCAGGTGCCTGGCTGACTTGTGGCCAATTAAAGAAGATTGAAGAGCCAAACTTGCCTCCCAATGAGGAATGGAAGTGGGGCAGGTAATTTGCAGTGCATAATTGATGCAATCATGGCCCTGTGAAGGGCTGTGTGGGGCAGCTGTGGGGTGGTGGGGCACGGCACAGGCATGTTGACCCATCCTCGTGGCCCCGCAGTGCCCGTGCAGGCTGCTGCCACCACTCCCGTTTCGGAGCAAAGGTGCCTTGTGCAGCTGTGTCTCTCCCCGTTGTCTCCTCCTGCTGCGTTTCCACCTGCCGGTGAAGTCACGCCTGGTAGCGCTCAGCTGACACTGCTTGCCTGTGCCCCGGCCGGATGGGGACACTGGGGCAGGGATGAGGATGGGGATCCTTCCAGCACGCGTGTCCCTCCCTGTGCCACCCCAGTGACCGGCTGCCAAAGCCACCCCAGCCCCGGCCAGGCCACATCCTTCCTGCTGGGGACATGGGAAACCCCTTGGGAAACACCGGGAAGAACCAAAAGCCCCGTCCTCAGCCCATGCCTGCAGCCCTTGACAGTGCTGCCTGGAAAAGCCATCAAGGGTGTTTCAGATATTGATTAGACTGTACCTTTATTATTATTTAAGTGAATAAAATCACTACATGCAGCATTGGGGGCAAAAAGACACTCCCACAGTCAGATTAATTTACTACCAGGAACCCTACGTGCCTCAAATTTGGGTCACCGTCACTCCATCCTCGTGTTTGCTTCATCTGTGCATTGGTGGTCATCTCCATCCACTCACAAATTTTAAGTCCTTGCTGAGATGGGCCTTCACGTGATCATTTTTTCTCTCTCTCTAGGTTTTTATCTGCTTTGGTATTGGGGTTTTTTTGTTTAGCATTTGCAAACATTCTCCAGAAATCCTCCAGCCGTCTCTTCTTACTGTAGGCACCGCACAGTCAATCTACCAGTACGGCCCAAGTGAAGAGACCAAAGATGAAGGCTCGTTCCAGGCTGCAAACCCTCTGACAATTAAATATACGGCAAAAAGGGCACGGACACATTCAGGGTCCCTATTAGAGAAAACACTCATGTGCTTAGTTTTAAGCATGTGGTTAAATCCATTCCTCTCTGCAAAATCTTTGAGACATAAGCACATGCCAAAGTGCATTCCTGAGTAAGGATGCTTCCCTGAACCCAGGCCGTAATTCATTAAAACCCAAGGTGCATTTATCCTACTTTTTCCCCGTGAGCAGGGATGTGAAAAAAGGGGAGGGGAGAGAAAGAAAACAAGCAAAGAATTAATTTTGATTTGAAACTGATCTATGGTGACAAGGGGCATTTGGTTTTGTTGAAGTAACTACAAGTGGGAAGTATTTCAGAAGATATCTAAATAAATCTTTTTAAAGGGGTTTTTCTCTTTCTTTCTCTCCTTTTCCCTCTAATTACCCATGTCTGGTAGTCTTGGATCTCAACCCCTTGTTATTTAAAATACATATTCATGGAACTATATTTTACAGTTGCACTGTTCTGGTTACAAAATAGCTTCTACTTTTCTAGGACATAATTTCATTTTGTTTAGCCAAGAATTCATTAAAGAAGCTATAAATAACCTCCTTTAAATATTTAGCTGTGAATAGAGGGTGGACTGGCATTGATGGCTTATTTTAGTACTAATGCAATATGCTTTAAAAAAAAAAAATCCGCATTTGAGCATGAATCGAGTTAATCATTAACACTTTCAACGTGATTCTCGGCATCCACTTAAAACAGAGACTCCCCCTCCCAGCCAGCAAGCTTCGGGTGCGGGAGGGCTGCACAACTTTCCCTTCGTTTTTTTCTTGCCACAAAACACAATTTGCTCTGTATCGCGGGGAAGATGCAGCCCCGCGGCTTCGGTGGGCTGCTCCCCCAGGCAGGGACCCCAGCTATTGCCCCCCCCACTCAGCCAGTGTTTTCTACCCATGAAATTTCGCCACTTTCCCAAACTCCAAGCACAGAACATCAGAGTTCGATGGAACACAGCCTTTTTTAAAAGTCACCTTAGAAAAAGAAGTCCCAATGCCCCCACCTACCTTTTAAGCACCAAGAGAAAAAACAGTGTTGAGAAAGGGGGAGTTGGTGATCCTGTTTTAAGGTGTGAAGCTGCACTGTGAGCTCGTCTGCTGTGACCTGGGAGCAAAGCATAGGAGAGCAAGGCACGGTTAATTTAGGGGAAGGTGAGGAAACGGCATTCGCCGAGACCCAGTTCATGGATGGCCAAGATTTGGAAAACGAGAGGCTGGTGGCTCTCAGGCCGCGTGTTTGCAAAGCCACAGAGCTGCGGCCAAAAGCAAATCCTCCCTTACACCACCCAAGTCCTTTTGCCTCACTCTTCAGGCTGTGGTTTGGTGGTGTCAGCTGGAGAGGAACATCCGTTTAAGGCACTCCCAACTCCCCGCGCTCTCTGCCAACGTTTTCCTTGTCCTTGCTCAACACATCACCCCTCTAACTGTGCTGATACAGACACGCTGAGAAACAGATTGGGAAACTCACTAGCTTCAAAAAAACACACACAACTGTTGGGAAAAAACCCTAAACCCAGCAGTTTGGTTTTTAAACTCACCTCCACCGCCTATTACCATTCGAGGGGTGGCCCAACAAAAGCTGGGTCAGCCCAAGGGAGGGGATGGCGAGAAGATGCGCAGGAGCTGCTGGGCAGGGACTCCGAAAGCCAGGATTGCTCTCAGTCAAGAGAAGGATACACAAAACTGTACCCCAAGTGCTGCAGTGCTGTTGCATTTTGAAATAAAGTTGAAGCATTAAGATATTTTTCCTTAGTGCTGACTCCCTCTGGGCATTCCCAAGACAATTACAATGTTTTCTGAGCATACAAAGGAACTGGGAGATTTTGTAATCAGAGTCCGAGTTTATGCTTCTCTCCTTATGAGTGTTCAATTTCCATGGACATTCACTAGCAGGAGGTTAAAACACAATGGCAGAAGAGAATGGACTGCTTTTATGTCCATGTGCTAGTAAAAACTTCAAGCTAGAAAAGCAAGCTCAAAATAAAAACCTCCCCGCGTTGTTTCCAAATTAGTAGTAAAGTGACAAAAACCACACAACTTTCACAGCTTTTTTACTGAAAATTTAATTTTACAAAATACCCTTTTCCATCAAAGAAACTTCCCTGCAATGTACATGAACCCAGCGTTTATAGATCTGTACAGGGAGATATCAGAGAGGTTTGAAAGAAGGAAAAAAAACTTTCAGCAGACACCTAGTTGCAAAACCTACAACAACGTGAATACAAGTGTGTCTTAAAATGCTAAAGCAAGTAATGCAATATAATTGGTGTATCTATTTGAAATGTGAAAAGTTTCCTTAAAATGGTCCATATGGTATGCGGAACATCACAGCTGGCACAAAACTGCCTGTATTTAGGTTTAAACACAAAAAACAATGTATGTAAGGAACAGTTTTTGAAAAAGAACCCAAGTGCTGCTATCATAAGGCAAACATATACAGAGGTGCTGACGGCACACAGGGAAATCAACAAAATAAGATGAATCCTCAAGTGTTCAAACACCGAACTTTTTTTTTAACGTTGCCAATAAACGTTTAAAAGATAACCCATGCCAAGTGAACACAGGACACCCTTTTAAGTAGCCAAGTGTAACACAGAGGGTTTCCCACCACCTCGACCCACGTGAACCTCGGCGCGAGTTCCGCCGTGGCGGCTGCCAGGGCAGGACCTAGTTAGTCTGTTGCATTCTGGCAGCTTTGAATTTTGAAATCCTCTTTGTAGTTTCTTCTGATGCTTCGGACAAAACCTCCTCTGATTTTCGCTCCAGAATGGTGGGCAGGACTGGGTGAGCAATGACTGGGTGTGGTGTTAAGGAGGGAGACAAAGGCTCCTTTTCTATAACAGTTCCGGAAAATGCCTACAACAGAACAGCATACTCAAAATGAGCTAATAAAATGCAAATGTGAAGCTATGCCCATAAGGTCATTACCCTATATTAGCCTGATTAGGATTGTTATTTCTTTTAATCAAAAGTAAAGAAATATCTTTAAATCAATGATTGTTCCTCGCATAAGTAACCGAATTGTAATTAACCTCAAAATACAGCTTGTTCAAAGATGACTGAATGACAGTGTCTTAAAAGTACTACTTAATCTCATTCTTACTGCATAAATGAGCTAAAAATTTGCTTCCTCACTGACACACGCCCAAGAAATAAAACAGCTGATGTAATATATAGTTTCATTTTGGATAAGAAATGGAGAGATTCTGCAAAGTTGGAGTATGTCAGCATTTCCACCATACGTCATATTTTATGACTTAATATATTCTAATTGCATCAAGCTGACACACTGCATACAAATTGGCAAGCACATATTTTGTTTGTTCTTTTCTCCTTACCAAATATGATCAAAAAATGGTGAAAGCAATTTATACTTAAGAAACTGGCAAACTTGCTTCCAACTACTTCTCGCCACAAAAGGTCTAATAAAAACATTTAATGTTAAAAATGGTGATTTATACGCAGACGATTGTATGATTTAATCCTATTTAACTTAGCTAAGAAATGACTGTGATTCCTGGAAAACACTGGGAAAAAAGGCAACCGAGAACTACTTTTCATAAACACATTTAAGAACGAATCACTCTACTACGTATTGAAAACAGAAGATTCCAAATGCCTACGGACAACGGGAAGCAGTTTACATCCAAGGTTTGATGCTCATACTGGGCACAAAGGAATGCACACCAGATTTATTAACTATGCTTAGTTCTGCTTTTTCATAACTCAGTTACCAAGAAAAACAAAGCAAAACAAACCAGCCATTCTTTTCTTGCAGGACCTGCAAAAAAGCAGTGGCTTTTCGTTTTCTGCTCCAATAGCCAAAGTACGCCTAAAGCCTTGCCTGTACACAACGCCGCTGTTATAACACCACGCTCATTTTCAAAAACCATTAAGCAAAATACAGCCTAAGAAGATCATGGTAAAATTAGAAACAAAAAGAAAAGAAGTGAAGTGTGTTGCAAATGGTAACGGAGAAATAATATATTTCAAACACCCACAAGAACAACCAAAAGCAAACCGGCACTTAAGACGACATGTCTTCAACCGGAGTGTTGTGCTCACTCTCCTTCAGTTACTTAGAAAATACATCCTATTGTAGAGAATAATCATGCCATATTCCGAAAATGGACTAATGGGTAACATCTAAAGTGTACTCAGATGTTCTATAAAAATATAGTAAATGTACGCCAGGAAGTACACAACGTGAAATGGTAACTCTACAAAGGGATCTTCCACCATGAATCTTCACATCCTGCCTGGATTCGTCTGTAGCTGCTGCTATGAAAAATGACCATAAACAATAGCTTTTATTAGGAATTCATTTCTTGTCAAAAGTAATTTTTATCAAAGTAGTGTTTTCACTGAACTTGGCCACTGCGTTGGGAACTACTGAAAACTCAGTTTCATCTAGTTTGAAAAAACTAGTGTAAATTCTTACAAAATAAAAATGAAGAATACTTTATGCCATGAACTTCAGAGCAGCAGCTACATTTAATTCTTGTCCTCACCCAGTCACTAAGCAACTGTACGCTCCCTTATGTCGTACAGTCTCTTTCCTTTATGACGAAGCCCTGAACTTTCTAAACATGTGAAAATAGATTTGTCTGGGCTCACTAATGGCCCTAGTCTGGAATAGGACGAGTATAGGTGTAATGCTTCCTTCCACAGGGCAATTCCTCTGCCTTTGGCAAGTCCAACTAATCACTCAGATGATATTTATGTGTTTTAAAACTTAAAAACACTACCTGGAAACTAGCTATCTAGTAGCTGTGCACCAGGATATTGATAAAACACAGGTTACATAGAATTCACCCCTCCCTCTCATTAACTCTGAAGCACAGATTTTTTTTCTTTTTTCTTTTTTTTGGTCAGATCTTTACGAAAGAGCTACAGGTCTTGGGGAAGCCACCTGACTCGTCTCCTCCACTCTGCCCCGAGGATGCGTATGACAGAAGCTTGTCATCTGATAATGTCCTTCTGAAGCACACTAGGTAGGAGTTAGAAAATTATTTTAAAGAAATCAAACTGATGGTATAGGCAACTGCAGTCATTAGATTTCTCGTTTTTATCCCTGCCAACAATCAATAATTAATTAAAAACTGTACCTCAGTTGTCCCTGAAGAGGGAGGAAGCTTTTTTGGTAGCTGCTGCTGCCCCTCCTCCTCCTCTTCCTCCAGTATGCCTTCGCTGTTGTCACTCTGAGTAGCTTCATCACAGCTAATACTCCTCTGAACTCCTCGTCTGTCATCAAACTCAGCAGCACTGTTCTCACTGGTATCGCTACAAACACTGTTCTCTCTGCTTCGAGACTTCAAAATTGATTTACGAGGGACATATTCTCCATTCACAACATCAACAAAGACTCTATAAAGGAAAATGTTAGCTTTAATAAACCATTTCAGGATCAGATGACAAATTTACAGTGATCTTGCTTTGTCTTTTGTACAAATTAATTATGATGTGCTTTTCCAACTTTTTCACTGCAGAATTACAATACTGTACCTTTAGAGGCATTTTATTTACCAACGTACAAGAATCAACTCTGCAAAGCAAACACTGGTATGCCCTTTATTCAAGCATTAAGTTGGTACACTCTTTCAGCAGAAAATGTATAGCTCTTCGGAAAGCGTTAGAAAACAGACTAGTGTGAGTTACAAAAAAGTTAGAAAAAAGGTAAACTAAACAATTGTCAGGGTTGTTTCCGTCAGAAAACAGAAGGTCACAATGACAGAAGGTTTTCTAGAATGAAGTCCTTGTCAAATGTAGAATATAAAAACAAGTATTTGAAACATTTATTGCATATGGAAGGGACAAAGCTTTTTCCTGACAGGTGCCATAATCTTCTGCTGTCAGTTAAAAAAAAATAAATCAGCTTTTAATATCAGATCAACATGAAGACACTTTTCAAGTATTAACAAACTGTAAATTGATAAAGAGGCCTCTTCCTACACTTTGTACTCCATCTCCATGACTTAAAGAAGTCACGGGTGGGTGAAGCAGAAAGAGTGGCATGAGAAGACGGTGCCAATTTTATCAAACTCATAAAGAAGGAGCCCAATGACTGGATGAGTTTTAATGGTGTTACTCGTTAACGGCTTTATTCACTGGGCACTCACGGGAACACTTGCATATCTCTACAGAAGATGCAGTTCCTTTGCAGAGCTCAGGGAGAGCACCATGAAAGAATACTTTACCTCATCTTCAGCCCCAGCAACTGTAATTACAGGATGGGTTTTAACTTTTCACTTTAACTTTGTGACACATTTTTTAAGATGTTTAGGTGCCTGAATACACTGACATACAAATGCAGTGTGATTTTCACAAGCACTTAATCAACCAATCTAATACATGTCTATGTTCACCTTTACAAACCTAAATACTTGTTTTAACTCTCCCATCACCTTAGCTAGTATTTTATACAGTCCTCTAAGCCCAACATTGTTTTTCAAGCTCTCTGAGTATGGCTGTTCTACAGGTGAGCACTTCTTTTTATGAAGAACAGAGACAGTGATGGACTAAAGTCAGCGAGAGAGAATGCAAGAAAAACCATGCAAACAAAGACCTGAGTATATTCTGAAGATACTGGAAGGAAGAGACAAAACACAGCAATTATTAATTAGGAAAGGGGAAGTATTATAAGTGATAGAACAGGTCAGTTATGGTTGAAAACAAACACAGAAGCAAATGACACGGCATTAACTGGAACACATAACCAACAGCTATACTCCTTTATGCAGATGATATGTACTGGCAAATTTACCTCAATTTCAGAAGCTCTGAAAAAGTAGATAAACGATGAATTGCTAGTTGGAAAAGGAAATTTTAAGCTCAGAAATGTTTTATGGATATGAAAGCACGGCAACCATGCAGAAGCCACAAACTTTCATTTTTAAGTAGTAAATTCAGTTCCAGCTGTTTCTTTCAGGAAATAGTAGGCTCGGTTTCACATGATAGGTGAACAGAAATGAAAAGAGAAGGTCTGCTAAGGGGAAAGCTCACACGCCAATGCTATAAATTACACACCGGTAAATGTCTGCTGGGGTTTTGATGTTAGGCAGTTCTGGAGTTGTATGGCCATTGCCATTGCTGTTCTTCCTTTTACGCTTGGCCTCTTCTTTCTTTTCACTGAATTTCAAAGTAGTATTTTTTCCTGTATTTATTCTTACCTGAAAATTGAACACAAATGATGGTCTAGACCATAAAATCAACAATCATCAGGCTGCAGATCAACTGACTTCTGACATTCTCCTATCCAAGCAGTTGGGGATTACGAAGCATACTTAAGTTAAACAAATGTATGAACGATAACATTCATAGTGTGGACTGTTTATTCTTTACCACTTGCACTAAGCTGGGCCATTTCTTTGCACTAAAGTGCTTATTCAAACTCTGCTCAACAGCTGAGCTGTTCAACACTCAATTTCAAGTCAAGTAAAAAGTCATTTTAAAAACTCCTAGACAGGACACTACCTTTTACAGCAGCCGGAAGCCAGAACAGCAAGGTATACATTTGAAGATCACGTTTTTAATACCGTATTTGAAACTTCAGGATTTAAACAGTGGGTTTCAAGTATTCAAAAAAAAAAGCCAAATAACTGTCACCTACAGTTAGCATTCTACATTACCTACATTATATAAAATTTTCTACTTTAGATATGGTATATATGTTTTATCTGTTGAGAGAAAGATAAAAATAATAAAGTACAAACCCTTTTAGGTTCCACAGTGTGAGAGAAAAAAATAGTTGGAACAGAACTATCTCCAACATCTATGTCATCTTCATCATCACTGTGATAGTAAGTAGAGCCATTAACCTGGCCACCAAACAAGTCTGAATTTGTTACTTCTTTATGGAAGTTGCCCTGAGTAACACAGTCTTCTACTCTATACGTCCCATTCAGATCTGTCCTCTTATCTTCCTTCTCCTCTTCAGAGGAGGTTGTATCTTCTCCATTTGTCTCAACTGTATCAGGCATCCTATGAAATGAAAAATATCTAAGTGAACTGAGATGATTCATACTCTTGAGAGACAACAAGCCTGTATGTTATTTTCTTTACCCAGGTGCTATACTTTTAGCCAGATTGTGGAACTTTTTTTATACTGTATAAGAGTCACTATGTCCTTTCCACGTCAACTGGAATTACCAAAACTGTGACACTCTGGCTAATGACATATGTATTGCTTTAGGATCAGAATAGACCCAAGGATGTCATTAAACACTAAACTTGTAACTCCTACATTGTAAACGATGGATTTTCCTAGCCTGTGGGAAATGGATTTTCCATTCCCCTTTTCTATCATCTCAAAGAAAAAATACTATAATGCTGCACTGCTGTGGTTGCACAGAGGCAGATTTTAGCACCTTTGGCCTTGCAGTGCACGCTTTGTTCATGTTCCACCCTTTTTCCACCTATTATAATTTTAACTGCATCAGTCTAGCCAGATATTTGCACTTACGGTGAGATCCTTTGTGTACAAACAGAATCACACACCTATAGCTTTCTGAACTCCAAACCCCGATGTGCTACAGCAGTACTATACCTGTCAAGTTCACCGAGTATCTCTTCTTGTCTCTCGAGCTCTTCTAAGCGGGCCCACAGTTCCTCCTCTGACTGAAAACGGCCCATTGATTTTGTATCACTTCCATTTGCTGGAAAATCTACCTCAAAAACGTTTGATACTTTTGGCTTTGAATGAGGCTTGTGAGCAGTTCGGGATTTTCCTGTGTAACAAAATATAAGGCACAATTACTAAAGCAACTGACACAAAAAAAAAATGGGGCAGGGGGGAGGGGGGGGGGCACACACAAAGGAATTAAGGAATATGGGCACAACACTTTCCATTTCAAATTATTGTTTAACTGTTTAAGTGAAACTGCCAATGAACCAGAGCACCAGCACAGGATAATAGTCTCCGGATGTTACAGAAATACCGAGGCAAAGCAGTGATGTTTATTTACAAAGCAGGAGTCACCGATCCTATGACAGTTTTAGTACAACGTGGGTTTTTTTACCTCTTGTGCCAAACAGTAGACTTTGATTTGCTGTGATAGATACCAACATGTGAATGTGAGATTTGCTCACCATCCCATTAATAGCACATTTTATTAACTGGGAAAGCAAACCTAGTTTGTACTTTAGCTCATTTTGGACAAAGTCACCTATATTTAAAGAGCAAAGTCTTTTTGTTTTGGGTTGTATTTTTTTAAATCTACAATGAAGATCATTAAAAATTATCTCCAGTGTCATCTGGAAAATCTGACCAAAATCCAGTCATTATGAGTCACTTATTTTGGTGAGAAAGAGCCACTCTGAAAAGCATACAAAAGCCCGCCTTTCAAAAATAATAAACACAAACCCCTTTAAAGCTTCAGAGGTGACCTGAGATATACACTTGTGAGTAAATGGTAGTCACTGACAAGTTCTTGCTGGCGTTTAAAAGCTCTGCTACCTAGTAAAATGGTGCAGCCACCGAGGATGGGGAATACTTTTTACTGTTTGAGTGCTTGTCTAGCACATAGGGAACAAACCACCTGCCAACAATCCTAATGCTTTCGCCCTGTCTGTGTGAAGGGCAGGAACGCTGCTTTAACCCCCTTCTCCCCGCCACAGGCAGTTCCCGGCAGCACTGCCTTCTTCTGCGTGGTCTCAGGCAGGTTCCCAAGGGAAGTTCCCCTCCTCTGCCCATCAGCACCCGCACCTCTTTACGGGAGTGAGGAGCCTTCCCCGCCATCACTGCCACGGATACACCCCACGTACAGTCTGTGCAGTGGGACTTCACTATCTCTACAGGTCTTCAGGAAACTCTGCTTTGTGCATCTCATCAACAGCAATATCAAGTCTTCGTTATTCGGCATCCTTCAAGTTTTAAAATCTCTTTCTGTTAACCACTTGTGTGGTCATTTTTTTTTTAAATTTTAAGAACTCATGTCTTAAGGATATCCTTATTCAAATATTTTAGCTTATACTTTAATCCCGAGTTAAATACAAACTCAATAGCAACATTAAAAAGCAAACAGGTGACTGTAAGTAATGTTGGAATGTGTGTACCCTACTCTTCCACGGGACAGCATTTTTCATCACCTCATTAAGAAAAGACTGAAATGTATTTTATTGAGATTTGAATATAAATTGAGGTAAGCGAAGCAATCAGAGTAGCTTGTGAGGGTTTCATTTGGTATAATTACAAAATTAATAAATAAAATTTGGAAGGACTAGTTAACAATCTATTTCAATTTGATTTTGATTGTGCCCTCCCAATTTCTTTCTGTCATCCTTCAGTATTAACCACTGACTTGACTACCA